>JAJIBD010034231.1:0-19635 GCA_021461705.1 Cryptotis parvus
CCTGGAGGCTCCACGCCACATACCATTCTGAAATCTACTTACATTTCCTGCCCCTAGCCGAGACCTCCCACGTCATATTATTCTGACTTTGGGGTCATTCTCCGCTCTATTATTTTTTTCTGTGTTTTTCTGTCATTGCATTTTCATCTGTTTTATTTTGCTCTACCATGCATTTAATAGAAGCTTTGTGCTCAGAATTTATTCCTGGCTCTGCACTCCAGGGATCTAACCAGGGCAAGTGTGTTGTCCTGGACTCTCTGGTTCCTTAAGTTTTTAAAGTCTCAGCAGGTCTTCTAAGCGGCATTCCCTGCCCAACTGTTCTCTCCTTTTGTCCCTATTAGTGCGGGCCGGCGGTCCTACTGGCACAGCTTCCTAACAGCTCTCTTAAAATCACATCCCTCCATTAGTAGTGGCTGCTTGTTAACTTCCCACAATTAAGTTTCCGTTCCTAAATGTAGGAGGGAGTTAGAGAACATTGTCAATGACCTCAATGTCTTGCTATAAATCTGCTCACTTTTTCAAAGTGGTAGCCTGTTCTTCCCTTCTATTAAACTCTGTACTCTACAGTTTCTTGCATCTCATATTCCCTCTCTTTAGAATTCTCTAAGGAAAATCTTACCCATCTTTCTAGGCCATTCTCAACAAAAGCATGACTAACTTCACTGACTCCTGAGAGCTAATACAGGGGTAAAAGGTAACATGCTTTTATACAAAGCTTTGTTTGTATGGCACCGATGATCCACTGGAACACTGTGGGGTTCAGCTCCCGAGCTCAGCCAAGGGCCTCAGCATCACTATTTGACTTGGGGAAGGACCTCCAGGGGCCTCCCTGAGCACGGCTCCGGACCTCACCCCAACAGAGGCTCCTCTCCATAAGGTAAAGGCCTCCTGCTTTTTCGCCGTTCTATTAGCAGCCATTCTGTACTGAGCCCCAATTCGTGAAGGCAGGCTGCATCTCAGTCCCAAGCACTGAGCATAGGAACTGAAGAAAAACTTTATTAAATGGTAAGGGAAATTTTTGTGGGAGGGCAGGGGAGATGGGATTGGTCCAGTGTGTCTCTCAGATGCAGCAAGTTTGCTTTGACAATCTAAATACTGGCCGAGAGACATTAAAGTTAGAGAGATTGCCAAGAGAGGAGTACACCATGATTGTGAAAAGGCAGAAACTTAAACAGAACCCTTCTTGAGAACTTGTGAAATGGTACATACCTGAACACTTAACCCAGAAAATGATTCAATGAACTAATTTCAGGAAATGGAAACTTTGCATCTCTAAGATAGGGAATTTTTTCTATTAGCTAATCTAATCGACTTTAAACTGTGTGTACCTTAAACTACCATACCCACAGAAGCAGCATAGCACGAAGTGACTTTCACTACAACAGTTCCTGAGGTTTAAAGAAGTACTTACCTGGCATGCAAATGACTGGATCAATCCTTGCTTTCATTTCATATGGTTTCCGAAGAGTCCAGTCAGGTGTAGAACCTAAAGCACAGCCAAGTGTAACCCCACAAAAAAAAGAAATTTCATTGAGCTTTGTGTTTTCTATTAATAGAGGTTAATATAATACTTATTTTCAAGTTATTTTTAGCTTTGTTTATTTATTTTGCTTTTTGGGTCACACCTGGCAGTACTCAGAGCTTACTCCTGGCTCAACACTCAGGAATTACTCCTGGCGGTGTTCAGGACACCATGGGACACAAGGGATAAAACACAGGTTGGCCGAGGCATACAAGGCAAGTGCTCTCCCCCTCAGACTATGGCTCCAACCCTTAGAATGATTTTTTATTCCCTGTTAATTTTGAGAATTTGAGACAAACATTAAATAACCATTTTTGGTCTCAGAGATTATAGAATCTGTGTGTTACTAAGTCATGGTATTAACTAACATACCCTAATAAAATCCAATTTTCCAGGTGCAGAGAAAGATGACTTTTTAACACTCTGAGATCTGTGGCCTGAGCTTCCCTTCCTCTCCTCACTCACTGCAGCGGGCTGCATGGCATGAAGTTTGTGACCTGTACAAACCTTTTCAGTGTTTAACTCCTCATGCTGTGGAAGGCTGAGACCTGATCTTCAAAGATGGACTGTTAGAGTGGCGAAGAAGCTCTGTGATAGGGCAAAGTCTATGTGCTCCTCACGGGGGCTAAATGAGCCTGCTGCTCTGGGGCTGTGGCTGAGAAAGGAGGGAAGCCAGCTGGCCGAAACTGCTAGAATACAACCAGTTCTTGTGCCAAGATATTTTTTGCCTTTTTTTTTTTGGTTGCACCGAGTGGTGCCCAGAGGAGTTACTCCTGGCTCACCCTCAAGAATTACTCGGCAGTGCTCAGAGGACCATATGGGATGTGAGACATCAAGTCAGGAGTTGGCCATGTAAGAGAGGCAAATACCTATTGGCTGTGCTATCACTTTTGGCTCCAAAATTAAGTTTTATATGTTTGAAGAATTGCTCACAAAATGAAGGAGAGAAGCAAAAAATCCTCAACTGACCATTTATAGTTTTAAATTGAAGAGTAGTAGAGTTTCTTGTGTTGAGTGTTCATATACGTACTTCTGGTAAAGTAATATTTAACTAAGTACCATGAAAATAAAGAAATATGAGTTTGTGGCCCTGCTGCGTCCAGACAATTACATGATCTTGCATTACAACTATCTATTTCCACTGCCTGAATTACCTAGACCTGCGTGCTGTCCTGGAGTGGGGAAGCGGTCCATTACTCCCTCAGTGCCCGTCTGAAGAAGCCCTCTCAGTAGGTTTCCAGGTTGCTTATATTGGACTTTACCGGGCACAGTTAAGAGGCGCGATCATAGAAGAGCTAGAGAAGTGAAACCATGGGTCTAGAGCTGATTAGCTGACGCCAGAGCCAGGGTTTGATCCTAATTTTGCACTGTAAGGGTAAGCCACGCAACCACCCTCCAAATGGGTATAAAGAAGTACTCAGCTTTTTCTAATTTAGTAGTCAGGAACCTGGGAATGTACATTTTAAAATGGAGTCCACAGAGAGGTAAAGGTTCTCAGTCTGCAAACCACTGCCTGGACCACCAAGAGACAAACTTTCCGAGACCTATCCCCCCCAGACTATTTACTCTTGCTCTACTTGTCCTCTTTGTTCTGCCACCTCCAGGGCTTTCTGGAGGCGCACCAGGCGTGTACATGTTTATGTGGGAGGCTCTTGCTGCCTTATCTTCCCACCCCGACCCCCCATTCCATGGGCAACTTACTGTTTGCTTCTCTGCAAAGTTTACTTTACCTCCAAATCTGAACAAGCTTAGTTCTTTCCTGGAATCGCCAGCACCCCTCACATTTACTTCTTTTAGAGATGCGGATCACTGAAACCATTTTACCTGGAAAGAAGCAGATAGTACTCTCAGGCATCATGGCGACACTATCTCAGCTCCAGTTAGCATCAAAATGATGGATGTGGTTGTATTCAGTGAAAGCTTTATTTACAAGTACAAACAATAGCCAGTTTAGCCCAGGGCGTGTAGTTTGCCAACCTTTGCTTTTAGAAGACTCATCATACTTCATGCCTTCGACATGAAAGGTATATATTTCACAGACCTTCACAAGTCCTTTCCTTTCCCCATCACTATAATCGCTCTGTTGCCAGTTTCCCATCTGGTACAGTATTCAGACTTCAGAGTACTGTAATGAATAAACAAGCTTATATCAAGTGAGAGCAAGTGTGTTGAGCACGCACAGCTACGCGCCAGCTGTGCCGTTTACAACTTGAGACTCAATTTCAGATGTAGGTAGTGGTGCAAAGAGTACAGAGTAGTGCCTGAATATAAATGAGCTTATCAAATGCTCCAGCCCCTTAAGGCAGCTCCACATGGTGCCTGAACACAGGTCCACGAACAGCCACAAGAGAGCGAGTGGTAGAGATGACAGTGGACTGGGGAGACCAACAGGGTAGTCACTTACAGCAGGGAGATCAGGGGAAGGCTCACCGGAGGAGGCAGAGTTAAGTGGAAGCTTGTGTGCATGGTCCATAGGCCACAGGGCTTGCAAGTAGGCCGGCTTCCAGAGCTCCAGACCCTTATGCCACTTTGCAGCCATGGGTTCCGACAACTTTTCATGCTTTCCCAATCAGGAAAATGAAGACAAATCTAGCACCAACATTCAGCACACATTGCGAAGGGAATCAGCAAGGTAGCGCCCCAAAGTGCTGGAGCCCACAGAAGGCACTTAGTCAGCATCCGCTTCTCTTTCTGTTGAAGATGGGTGAGATCAGTGATGGAAGGGATGACAGTCCAGACATAGAGATGAAGAGGAAATAATGGCGGCGCAGAGAACCGCGCATTGTGTTCCCAAGACAGCTAGAAAGCGAGGTTACCCGGAGGAATGGAGAGCCACAGCTGGGCGCAAAGGGTGCAAGGCTTCGACCCAGCCAGGGTTAGGGTGCAGATGTGGAGCAAATGGAAGCTTGCTAACCCACTGCCCTAACTGCCTAGAGAGTGTGGGCAATTGGTTTAAAATATTTACGGAATTTACCAAGTAAGTAGAATGCTCATAGAAGGTGCAAAACTATAAAAACTCCTATCTCTCTTCCGTATCAAAATATAATGTGGCACGACTAGATTTCTCTTTACAGAGAACTACCATTTAAGTAGGCACTGCGAGGTTTGCTTTAGGAATGAAAGCGTTAGCCATGAATGAGAGAGGCTTTGAAATCTTGGCGGCCTCACTCACACCCCAGTGCCAAAGCTTTGGGAAGGCCAGGCATGGGACTTACTCAGCTTTAACGGCAGGAGCTATGGTCTCACCCCCACTACCCAGGTCATATTGGCTGGCAGTCACGAGGAAGCCTTGATCAAGCATAACTAGGCACTGTAGTAGCCACATTCATGGAATCAAACCAAGCCCAACCAGGACCACCAGCCAGCCCCAAAGCTGCTACTGAGGAGGTCTTCTTGCTTGGGATTCTTCTCCCCTCAGGAGGGGTTGAATTAGTGAGCTTAGACGAGTGGCCCCGGCTGCTCCTCGCGGGAGTCAGGCACAAACCCGGCTCTAGCCTCTGGCTTCCCTCCACTCATCCAAAAAACCAATCTGCAAGTGTCATACGCTTGCTCTTGGGGTGCAGTTCAGAGCCACCTTAACTCTCAGCCGGGGCTGAACATTCGCTGTCTTTCTCGGCTCTGCTACTGAGGACTGGAGATGCTGTGGACACTCGATTAGGAAGCACCAGGTCTTTTCTGGTCCAGTCTTGAGAAGGCTGCCCTCCGAATCCTGGGCACCAGACAAAGTCTTGAAAGCTGCCCTCAGAGTCATCAGTCCAATAGTGGTTTGGGAATTCGTGTGCTTGCCCTACAAGCAATGCAGACATACAGAGATCGGAGTGGCCACCGTTGAGGTAGCTGCAACTATTCAACACATGAAGCTTTAAGTTAGAGGGGTGCCTTCAAGGTAAGAACTCTCCACCAGAAGGCAGGGAGGCCAGGGGAGACAGCGCCAGGAGGAAAGGTGCTTGCTTGCATGCTGTTGACCCAAGCTGGGGAACAGAGGAATAGTCCCCAAGGCACCACTGGCTGTGGCTTAACCCCAAATAATAATGACAGATGTAGGAGTTGGCTGCAGGAGATGGTAGCTTAAAAAGGTTAGTACATGAGCTTTACATGCAGGAAGCTGATCACCTACCACCAGGGAGAAGCCCAGTGCTCCCAGATGGCCCAAAGGTATTATTTAAGTTGTTATCAAATCAAAATTCAAGTAAGGGGCCGGGAAAGACAAGATTGAGGTAAAGGCTCTTGCCTAGCATGCAGTGATACTGTTTCACTCTCTGGCACATGGTTGCCCAGCACCAATGGCTGGGGAGTGGCTGATGAGCACCACTAGATGTAGTCCCGCCATACCCTCCCAATAAATAAAATGGCATCAAGAAAAAGTATCTTACTAGCAGCCAGACCAATGGTACAGCACCCTCGAGATCTAAGCTTATGCTTTCTAACGCAAACTACATGGATAAAAATAACACTTCTCCCTCTGCAGAGGAATTCATCTGTTTGGTCCCCTCAGAATCTCCCAGTCCCACCCCAGAAAATCTACCAATAACCTGCCAATCTCCCTTGGAGTGTGTGACGAGAGAACAGGTGTCACATGAAGGGAGGTGAAGGCCCAGCTACTCTAAAATACTGCCCTCTCTTCCCTGTATTACGTTCAGAATGCTTCGTGGGGGCCGGGCGGGGCGATAGCACGGCGGGGCCAGGGCATTTGCCGCGCACACGGCTGACCTGGGGAGCGATCCCCGGCATATGGTCCCTGAGCACCGCCAGGGCCAATTTCTGAGCAAAGAGCCAGGAGTGGGGGGCCAGAGCGCCAGCGGCCGGGGTAGGGCGTTTCGCCTGCGGCGCCGACCTGTGCCGGCGGGGGTTCAATCCCGGCATCCCATATGGTCCCCGAGCACCGCCAGGAGTAGTTCCTGAGTGCAGAGTCAGGAAAAACCTGAGCATTGCCGGATGTGACCCAAAAAGAAAAAAAAATTAGCCCGGGAGTAACCCCCTGAGCATTGCTGAAGTGTGACCCGCCAAAACAAAAACAAAACAAAAAAAACTGCATGGTCTAGGTAGGGCCTTACCTTCCCAGCTAAGCCTGGGGGTTAGAGAGAGGGAAGGGAGAGAGAGATGGGTTAGGAGAAAGTGACCATCTCTCTCTTCCCTTACCTCACATCAACCACCTGTGAGGACCCACTGATATCACGAGGTGTAACCCAACCTACAAAAGTCTGTCCACCGTATTTGGAATAGTCAGTATATGCTTTAGAAGTGTGAAAGCTAGCAGGCGGCAAAGCTAGCTGTACCATATGGCTAAGCTTATTGCAAGTTATCAGCAGCTGTTCCCCCACCACTAAGCTTGGAAATTTTCAGCTAGTTATTGGTGAAGCAATAACTAATAAATAATTAGGTAATTTTATTACAAACTTACTTAGATATAAAGGGAGTAAGCCAGAAGTGCATGAGAGAATACAGGTTTTCCAGATTGGAAATAAGCAAAGAAATGTTGAAGGATAAGCGGGGAGACATGATCAAGGGGCAAGGTTTCTGTGTTTTAACGGTAGACTAGGAGGCTGGGGCCAGGGCCAGGGAGAGAGAGATCAGAGGGCTGGGACTCAGGCTCTGCAGGGGGGCGACACTAGTTCCTCAGCACCTGGTTCCTCATAGCGCTGCCAGGAGTCACAGTAACAACAATAAATAAGATTAACGAGTTAAAGTCTTTGAAAATTTCTCATCTCACACGAAATACTTATTTTTCTGTTTGGGTTGCCCAGGATGAGCTCAGGACCTCATACCAGTGGCACATAGCTGTTCCACAAAGCCAGAGACCCGAGTCTAGGCACCTAGGTAGCAGTCCCCCAGCACGCACTCCACATAAGCCTCATTGAGCTCCTACCTCCCAGGTCTGATTAGCAGATCACTACCCTAAACCTAAGATGATCCTGGACATTCCTGCATGCTCAGCCAAAGAAGTTTAAGTTGTGATCCTGGACTCTTGGCTGCAAGTGTGAACCGGACTCTTCCCAAACATGCAACGAACTTAAGGGACTCCATGGAGCGGTACTGAGTGAGCTAGAAGGCAGGAGAAGAAAAAAAAAGCACCTGGAGGAAATATCTCGGCCTTCAAAAGAGGACACTGCTCCACGCACGCGACCCATGCCCCCGCTGCCGGAAGGGGGACATCCTCTCACCTGGGGTTCTCAAGGTAGCTTTGCCACAGGCTCTAGTGCTAGCTGTTTATCTTCCCTACACAGGGGACCAACCAGTAGCCTCAGGTCTCAATGTTCCCTTTGGCCACCTGGAAAAGAAGGATGCCATCAGGAAGAGAGAATGCCGGGACCTCATGTTTCTGTTTCTGCACCACATACACACACTCAATATGCAACACTCTCCAGTCCAGTCTCCGCCAGACCCAGAGAGGAAAGTGGGGAGGGGAGGAGGTACTCCAAGCATTCCCTGCAATTTCTTCAAAAATAGGTTTTCCTATAGGAAAGGGACCAAGGTGCAGAACTATTACTGCAGGAATTTCTGGTACCTGGACAGGAAAGAATCATGTGATTTTATTCTATTCCTCTTCTGGTGACGAGTTTCCTTAATGCTCCCAAGTTTATTTTGAGTACAACGCACAGAAAACCAAACAGTTATTCTTAAGCTTCTCATTAGACACTAATGTTGGCATACATCTTTCCTTGTGCATAAAAGTTTACATCTATTATTTTTACAGTTATAATTTGCCTTAACTCTTAAAGGCTTTTATTTATACCGAGAGCGAAACACTGAGTACTAGCCAATCTTACTCTCAGTCTTGCTCCAACTACCACACATATCTGTTTTGGCTGGCGTAGAGTTTTTATGAATTTGACTTATTTACGTTAGTGTCTATCACCAGTGCTGTCTATTTTTGGGAACTCTGGTGAGATTGAGGAGTGGGCTACTGAGGTGGTTCTCAGGAGCTACTCCTGGCTCTTGCTTAGAGATAACTCCTGGTGGTGCTCAGGGAACTATATGCAGTGCCAAAGATAAGACCAGGATCAGCCACATACAAGACAGCACCTTAACACCTGTACTATTTCTCCGGCTACACGAAGTATCTTAACAATCCGAGTTCTATCCTCAGAGAAACAGTGGCAGTCTATTTTCCACTTACCTGGATCACCTAAGAAAGGATCCAAGGCCAGGCCTGACACTTGCTCTCCAAGTACAAATAATTTGAGGCATGTTAAATGACTGAGGATCACTGACCTGCCTTAGTATGGACCACACTTTACTGTTAGGAGCTACAATATCTTCAACATGCTAACTCAAAATCCTTGGTACAGGAGCCAAAGCAATTACAGAGGGCAGGGCACTTGCCCTACATAGCTGACCCAAGTTCAGTCCCAGCACCCTATTTAGGTCCAAAGCCAGCCAGTAGTGGTCCCTGAGCACAGAGGAATAAGTCCTGAGCACTACAGCATGTGACACGTCATCCCCCCACACACTCGCACCACCAATAAATCTTGGTACAAGCAAACATACTGTTTTTCCCTAGAATCTACACGGAGGCATGATTGTAATTCTTCCTCAGTATCCAGAACCTCAGTTCTCTTGTTGGCCTCTTCTGTCTCCAACACTCCTGCTCACGTTATCATTCTTCCCGATCTCACCACCATTTGTACCATAAAGCAGAACAGCTACTGCCTCTAACTCAAATTTCACCACTTAGGTTACCACCATCAATTAGCTATGTTCCACTTCAGCCCAAAACAGGATTCTCATGTCGAAGAGTGAAAATGGACTATTTCACCTATTCACCGTTTTCCCCTCTCACAGGGGAGGCCTGGGGCACTTCCCTCTGCCAGGCATCTCTGCCTCTAGAGCTGTAGGAAGACTGCGCGGAATTTCAGTCCTTACCACACTTCCACTAGCTTCACATCTAAAAGCGAGCTGTCTGTTCCCCCTGCCTACCAGCCACTTAGCTACACTTGAGGAAGAGGCGTGGCCAGCCACCGTGAGCAGGTAGGGCTCCGTGTCATCCAGGTGGCTCTCCAGGAAGGCGCAGCATCTTACCACTGGAAGCTCCCGTAGGAAAAGTTCTGGATAGCAGGATGGGTCACGTTCTTTCCACGGATAATGTTCAGGAGATCATTCCTCAGCTTCTACATATAGGACCAATATTTTGCAGCATAGGGATGAAGAACTCAGTGAAAAATTTAGTGAGTCAAGATGCAGTGCTGGGCGGGCGCTAGCCCAGCGGGTAGAGGCGTTTGCCTTGCCGCGAGGCCGGCCTGTGCGGTCTGGGTTTAATCCGACATCCCATATGGTCCCCTAGCACTACCAGGGAGTAATTCCTGAGCAAAAGCCAGGGAGAAACCTAAGCATTGCAGGTGTGACTCAAAAAAAAAAAGCAAAAAAAAAGATGCAGTGCTGGGGCCCAGGCGATAGTGCAGCGGGTAGGGCACTTACCTTGCAAGCGGCTGACCAAGTCGATCCGGCATCCAGTATGGTCCCCTGAGCACAGCCAAGTAATTCCTGAGAGCAGAGCCAGGGGGTAGCCCTAAGCATCGCCGGAGTGACCCAAGAGTAAAATACACTAATAATACAGTAGTAATAATAATAGGAAGCACCTGCCTTACAAAAAGCCAATCCCAATCTTGGGTCCTCCTCAGCACAGCCAGGAGTGAGGCACAGAGCTAGGGCAAGCCTGAGCACAGCAGGATGTGCTCAAGAACCCCACCAAAAAAAAAGAGCGAGAGAGGCTAGGGTGTGGCTCAGTGGCAGGGCACAGCGCCACCCTCACATGAGTAAACCCTGGGTTCTATTACTGCACCACTAAAACAGTTGTGTAAGGATACACACAGTGATTTTTTCATGAGTGCTGGGGTCAGAGCCGTCTTCCATACTTCAGATGCAAGGCATATGCTCTTCCTCTCAGTCCTAACGCCAGACTATAATGGACTATGATCCCAGGCTGTTTCTCTTTTGGCCTATAGCTACCTATTGCGGTGCAAAAGCCAGGTCAGTTGTGTACCAAGACAAGCACCCTACCATTGTACTATCTCTCCTGTTTTTTACAGCTCCTTTTAAATTTTTTCAAACAACCCCCAGAAAGATTAAGCATCTCTGTACCTGTTAGGAAGTCAATGACAGGGGGTAAGAAGGCGAAGGAGGTAGCCAGAGTTCTAGAGGCCATACCTAGCCTTGGGAGGAGCCCGAAGCTTATCTCCTGCCACTGCATGGGTGTGGCCCAGCTACCCCCAGAAGTGGACCACTCTAAAAAAGACACTCAAATTTGTGTGCAGAGATACATGTATAGAAAGTGCGGGAAGGCAGGTCTCTGTGTGTTTCTTTTCTTTTTTTTTTTTTTTTTGTTTCACGTCTAGTGATGCTGAGGGGTTACTCCTGGCTCTTCACTCAGGAATTACTCCTGGCAGTGCTCGGGGGACCATATGGGATGTCGGGGATCACGACCAGGTGGGGCCGCGTGCAAGGCAAATGGCTACCAGCTGTGCCTACTGCTCCCGGCCTCTCTGTGTGTGTTTCTATCTGCATGCTTACGCAAGGAGTATCTGAAAGGATAAAGAAAGAAAAAGCTCTGGCTGCTCTGTGGAAGCAAGGCTGGCTGAGTCAGAATATTCAATAAAATTTTCAGTAAGCTCTTTTTTTTGTACTTGTGAATTTGTATCAGCACTGCCTTAACACCCTTTTTGAGGAGAGGGGCATGGACAGCCCAGGCAGTTCTCAGGAGGTACAGGGGCCCCTTTTGGCTCTTCAAGTTCGCCAGGCCAGTGATCAGTACCAACACAATGGTCTGAGGAGGAAGGGCTGCTTGGGCCAACCTGGAGGCTCAGGACCCACGTGGTGCGAAGGTTACTGGGGGCTACCCTGGTGCTTCTCAAGGGCCTCCAGGACCATGCCTTGATGCTTGGGGAATTCCATGTTTTGGGGATCAAAGATTATCTTTCCAAAACTAGAATTTAAATGTATTAAAGAGAGACCAAAAAAAATAGTATAAGGCTTCAGGCACTTGCCTTGTATGCGGCTGGCATCTCAGTCCCTGGCATAGCATGTGGTCCCCCTGAGCTCAGCTAGGCTCAATCCTTGAGCACAGAGCCAGGAACACCCTAAGCACAGCTAGGTGCCCAAAAATAAAACTAAGGGAAAACATTAAAAGCAAGCCACCAAAGAACTGCTGACTCCAGAAAAATTAAGTCTCTACTAAGGCAGATTCTCAAATCTACAAAGACCAACTTCAGTAAATTCAGTTGTAGTAGCGGTGGGGTTAGAGTGATAGTATAGAGGTACAGTGCTGGCTTCCTGTTGCCCATCTGGGTTCAGTCCGGTGCACCACATATAGTACCTCCTGCCCCACCAGGAGTGATCCCTGAGCACAGTGGGTCATGGCCCAAAATCAAAAAATTATGCTGTTGATGGCTTAAACATTCTGTCACCTAACCAGAAAGACGAGGGATAAGTAAAACCACTTACATAGATTTCTCTAATAAAAAATGAAATTTGAAAATCCAGTATAACACAGTAAGTCATGTAAAATATAAAAATCAATACTAAGGTGCTGAAATTGTAAAGGTGAATAGTCAGAGAACATGCTAACAAATAATTGTCTCCTCAGAAAGGGAGTTAAGTCGCATCAGATTTACCTGAGTTGTGGGGTCCTTGGACATATGTTTTTTCAAAATTTTTGAGGCCTTTTCAAATTCTTTGTTTTTGATACAAATAATGACAGCCTACAAAAGGAAGAAATCATTTAAAAAATCTGTTGCAATCACAGTGCTAATATTAAGCTCTACTAAAAAGGAAAACTGAGTCCTAAACAACGAACACCATTTCCACATTGTCAAATTCCTATACTTAAAAGGTATAGGAGCTGGTCGTATAGCAAGTATACAGTGAGTGCTTACCTTGCACACAGCAGACCTGAGTTCGTCCCGGGACCTGATTCCTGAGCAGAGCCAGGAGTGAGCCCAGAGCAGGGGTGGGTGCGGCCCAACAAAAACAAAGTAACAGCTAAATGCCATGAATAACCACAAGCTCTCTTTAGAGATTTAAACACTACATTGGATCATTAAAGAGAAGCCCAACAGCAGAATGTTTGCCTTGAATTATGGCGCCACTGACCCGTTGCAGAATAGGGTCTCTTCAGGAAAGGCACAAACAGGATTCATTCAAGGTCCCAGGGAAGAAGGGGCTATAGAGGGGGAATAAAAAAAGTGCTTTGCTGGGGTCCGGGAGAAGGCGCAAAGAACTGGGTACACTTCCGTGTCCACTCCGGCCCCCTGTAACACCACAGTTGAGGCAGACCAAGCACAGACACAGAGATAAACAAAAAGCCAAAAACAAACACACAACAGAAGAGGTGGGCTTCCCTTTCGTTCAGGAAAGGCCGGAGTCGGCTCTGCAGGAGAAGGAGCCAAGGAGCTGGACAGTCACTTCCGTCCCCAGCAAACAAACTCAGCGCGGTCCCAGGCACTTAGGACTTGATTAGCCACAGAGAAAAAGGAGTCCTTTTGTTAAAATTTAAAACAAACGGGGGGACCCACTTTCTAGCAAGAAATACTGCCTCAGTCTAAGAGTCACACAAAAGGAGGGGACTGGGCCACAGGCATTTTCATTCCTCCAAGGGAGAAGTTCAGGCATTCCGGACCAAGAGAAGGGAATAATAAAGAAGCTACAAATCTTGGCGACTATGGTCTGCATGAGCACAGCCGCCTGGTAAAAGAATCAGGCTCTGGGGCCGGAGCGATAGTCCAGCGGGTAGGGCGTTTGCTTCGCAGCGGCCAGCCTGTGCCGGCCCAGGTTCGATCCCCGGCATCCCATGTGGTCCCCTGAGCACCGCCAGGAGTGATTCCTGAGTGCAGAGCCAGGAGTAACCCTGAGCATTGCTGGGTGTGACCCAAAAAACAAAAAAAAAAATCAGGCTCCAGGGCCCTGAATAGTGGGTACCGCCATCAGTGCTGGGAAGGTGTGCAGCTACGTCTTTGCATGTGACCAGATGACTTCACGTTACTTTGTTTTGGGGCCACACCTGCCTGTGCTCAGGGGCTAGCAGCATGCAAGATGAGCTCCTAACCCAGTACTATCTCTGCAGCTCTTTTATTTTATTTTGGGGGGGCACACTCCCACAGTGCTCAGGACCCCCTGAAATCCTTTGGGAGACCATACACAGCACTAACAAGCCAAGGCCAGCTACACGCAAGCTCCGCACACCCTCGAGTCCTATCAGGTGACTGAGTCACTGTATCACTGTCTTCCGTTCATCATCGATTTGCTCGAGCAGGCACCAGTAACATCTCCATATGACCTGTCTCATGCAAGTAGAGCCCAAGAGCACCTACTATCTCCAGGAACATAAAGACCCCCAAACCATTCCATCAGGTCATGGGAATGAGATCTATAACTGTTACTGGTATTTGGCATATCAAATATGACACGGTAGCTTGCCAGGCTCTGCCATGCGGGTGGAAACTCTTATAGTCATCTCTAAATCCAGCAGTTATTGATGAACCTCGCGGCAGCTACGGCGGCGAGCGCGGCTATGATAGGCAGGTCTGCTGGGTGGGGGTTCTGACGAGGGGGAAGTCGGATGTGGAAAATGGAGGCCCTCATGGGGTGGGGATCGTCTGGCTTGTTGTGAGGCTCTGCTGGGGTGGAGGGCCAGGGCTGAAACCCGCCATCCCTCCCGGGTGCCTCGTGAGCGGCTGGGCACAGGGAGAGCTGGTAGCAGCTCTGCCCCATGTCTGTAAGTGAATACTCAGGTAACTGAGTATTCACTCTTTCCTCATCCTTTCTCAGGGTTTACTATTAGCTCGGCTCAAGAATCTCTTCTAGGGGCTGGAGAGATAGCCCAGCGGGTAGGACGTTTGTCTTGCGCGCAGCTGGCCTGGGCTGGCCTGGGTTCGATCCCGGCATCCCATATGGTCCCCGAGCACCGCCAGGAGTAATTCCTGAGTGCAGAGCCAAGAGTAGCCCCTGAGCATTGCCGGGTGTGACCCAAAAAAGCAAAATAAATAAATAAATAAATAAATAAATAAATAAAAGACTCTCTTCTAGCAGGGCTTGGGGAACCACATGCGGGCCAGCGATTGAATCCGTCAGCTGTCTGTGAAGCTAGTGCTCTACCTGCACTGTTGCTCTGCCCCTCACCTTTACGTTTCACTTATCCGGCATATAGTAATAGGGACTTCCTTGGTGTACTATCCAGTTTAATTGCACATACTGAGTCTAATTAACCTTGTAAAACAAACTAAACACTGCATCCAAAACCTTCCTTGTCTTCCCTTAAAATCTGAAAATGGAAGTAACCATGCTCCAAGAGTACAAGCCCTTAAGCACATGTCCAAAGGATACGAAAACATTAATCTGAAAGAACATTTGCATCCTTATTTTCATTGCAGCATTAATCCAAATAGGGAGCCAGCCGAAATACCTATATAAAGTTCTCTTTATCCAGTGGCTGTCAGTCTACTTTCAGATGGTGCCACTGTGCCTATCGTGACAACACACAGACAAAGTGAAATACAGTATTTTTCTTTGCTTTTCAGGTCACACCCAGTGATAGTCAGGGGTTTCTCCTGGTTCTGCACTCAGGGAATTACTTCTGGTGGTGCTTGGGAAACTATGGGATACTGAGGATAGAACCCAGGTTGGCTATGTGCAAGGCAAATGCCCTACCCCACTTTTCCCCTCTGCTCCCCCCCGCCTTTTCTGCTTTTTGGGGCCACACCAGGTGGAACTCAGGGCTTACTCGTAGCACTGCACTCAGGAATCATCCCTGGCGGTGTGAGGGGACCAACCATAAGGGAATGCCAGGGGACTGAACCCAGGTCAGCCATGTGCAAGGCAAGTGCCCCACCCGCTGTACTGAATGAGTCCGTGGTTTTACTGCAAGGCTCTGAGGAGATGGGGCTGATTCAGTGCTGTGATACTGGTGATTACTCTGCTCACCCCAGGGTGCTTAGGGGCCTCTAGGGCTGCACTCAGTGATACTTGAGGAACTCTGGTGTCAGGAATTCAACTAGGGTCAGTTGCATGCAAGTCAACCTTAACCCCTGAACCATCTCCTCAACTTTGTTCTCTTGGCTCTATGCTCAGATTATGCCTGGCAGGTCTTGGGGACTATACAAAGAACCAGGTATCAAACCCAGGTTTTATCATACAAAGCAGGTATGTACCCACTGTACATATGGGATGCTAGGGCTGGAACCTAGGTCTGGCGTGCAAGGCAAACGCCCAACCACTTTTTTCCTTCTATTTTGGGCCACACTTGGTGGCACTCGGGCCCACTAACGCACTGCTCAACACCTTCACCCACCTTTTTTTTTTTTTTTTTCATTTTTGGGTCAAACCAGCAGTGCTCAGGGTTACTCCTGGCTCTTCGCTCAGGAGTTACTCCTGGCGGTGCTCGAGGGACCATATGGGATAGTGGGGATCAAACCTGGGTCCCGCCACATGCAAGGCTATGCTATCACTTGACCCCCTGGATTTTCTTTTTTAGTTTTTTTGGGCTACACCTGGCGGTACTCAGAGGTTACTGCTGCTTCTGCGCTCAGGAATTCCTCCTGGTGGTGCTCAGGGGACATCTGGGATGCCGGGGATCAAACCCAGTGGTTCACGTTTAAGGCAGACACCCTCTGTACTGTCACTCTGGCTTTTTTTTTTTTTTTGTTTTTGAGTCACACCTGGCAGACGCCTAGGGGTTCCTCCTGGCTCTTGGCTCAGGAATTCCCTTTGGCGGAGCTCGAGGGGACCATATGGGATACCGGAGATTGAACCCGGGTTGGCTGTGTGTAAGCCCAGACACCCTACCCGCTATGCTCTTGCTCTGGCCCCAATTTATGGATTCCTTCTTGTCTACAAATATCTGCCCATAGTTATAAATGCTGTAGCTTTTTTTTTTTTTTTTTTTTTTTGGGTCACACCTGGCAATGCTCAGGGGTTTCTCCTGGCTCTGCACTCAGGAATCACTCCTGGCGGTGCTCGGGGGGGACCATATGGGATGCCGGGCATCGAACCCGGGCCGGCACAGGCCGGCGCAGCGCAAGGCAAGCGCCCTACCCACTGGGCTGATCGCTCCGGCCCTACTAAATTTTTTAAAACTTTTTTTTTTTTTGGGGGGGGGAATCAGGGGGACAGTGGTGGCAGGAATGTGCACTGGTGGAGGGATGAGTGCTGGAACACTGACTGAAAATCATGAACAGCTTTGTAACTGTGTATCTCATGGTGGGGTAATTTAAAAAACTTGCTATTTTTTACACCCCTTCTCTTCCTTAGTGCCTGAGGGGTGCCCCCTTGGTGACCTGAAGGGACACCCCGTGCAGCTGTGGGTCCACACCCTCTAGTGCTCTCCTGGGGCTGTGCTTCTGTGGTCGTTACAGTCATGCATTTTCTTTCTGGGGCTAGCAGGGGGCGGCCGTGCTCACACTGCACTCCCAGTCATGGTGCCCACACATGCTTTTTTAGTTGTGTTGCCCACTGGGAACTGCATCCTTTTACTGTAGTGCTTACACACAGCTGGCTGTGGTGTGGCCAGAAAGTGCCACACCAGGGATAGACGCCTTACCAGGCTCTGCCAGCTGTCACTGTATGTCACATTCAGCTGCACCAAGCACTGAATTTGTCACCTAAAAATGCACAAAAAGCCATTCTAAGCCTCTGAACTATTCCTCGAGGTGTGTGGGCCACACCTGCTGATGTTCAGGGATCAATCCTGGCATGGCCCACAGGACCATATGTGGTGCCTGGAACAGAATACAGGTTGCCTGCACGCAAGCCAAGAGCCTTACCCCCACTGTACTATCTCTCCACCCCTTATTAGTTCTTTTTACAAATGGCTATTTTAGTTTCCCTTTTTTTTTTTCTTTTTTGGGTTATACCTGGCAATGCTCAGGGGTTACTCCTGGCTCTGCACTCAGGAATTACTCCTGGCGGTGCTCAGGGGACCATATGGAATGTCGAGAGGATCGAACCAGGGTCGGCAGCGCGTGCAAGACAAACGCCCTATCTGATGGACTATCGCCTCCAGCCAGCGCCCCACCCCCCTTTTTTTTTTTTTCCCATATGAGCTAGAATCAATCTGTATTCAGGAAAATCTTGCTGGGCCGGAGCGATAGCACAGCAGGAGGGCATTTGCCTTGCATGTGGCCAACCAGGCATCCCCATATGGTCCCCGAGCTCCCACCAGGAGTAATTCCTGAGCAAGAGCCTGGAGTAACCCCAAATCACCGGGTGTGACCCAAAAAAAAACGCAAGTATAAACAAATAAACAAATCTTTGGGGCCAGAGGATAGCACAGTGGGGAGGGTGTTTGCCTTGCACATAGCTGACCCAGTTACTCAGGTTCAATCCCCTGCATCCTGTATGGTCCCTTGAGCACCGCCAGGAGTAACCCCTGAGCATTGCCGGGTGTGAACCAAAATAAATAAAACAACTGGAGAAAATTCATCTTAACTACATTATCTTCCAGCCAATGAACAGTGTATAGCTTCAAATTATTTGGTCTTCCTTTATCAGCATTGTATTTTTCCACATGTAGATCCTATACTTGCCAGACTTAGAGATCTAAGTAATTCTTACCATTTTCTTGGAGTTATTGCAAGTGGCACTATTTTGTTAATCACATTTCATAGTATTTAAACTAAGAGGAGATAGTTCAAAATGGCTGGAATGAAGGGGGCTGGAGGAACAGTAGAGCAGGTAGACACCTGCCTGCGCATACAGCTGACCAGGGTTCGATCTCCAGTATTCCATAGGGTATCTGAAGCACCACCGGGTGATTCCTGACTAGAGTGAGGAGTAATGCTTGATCCTCACCGGAAGTATTTATGCACTGGAGGCCCTGGGTTTGATCCTTGGGACCAAGGATGTGTCCTCCGAGCACCAAGCTGCAAGTAGCCCTGAGCACTCTCAGGTTTTAGACCTTCCACAGAACTCTAAATTGTTCGTTGCTGATCACGTAATTTAGTGTGCTGACCTAATAGCATGCAACCTTGAAACACAGCTATTTTTATATATTCCATGAGATTTTCTAAAGCTGTTTTAATCCATTCTTTCCAATTTGGTCTTTTGTGTATGTGTGCTGGAAGGTAGGGGACATCTTCACTATGCTCAGGGTTTATTTCTGGCTCTGGACACAAAGGAATGTAGTGTTGTAGTGTTGGGAATCAAACCCAGATGAAGGCATAGCACCTTAGCAGCTGTACTATCTCTCTAGGCCCTATTGTCTTCTACTTTTTTTTTTTTTTTCTTTTGGGTCACACCCAGCAACGTTCAGGGGCTACTCCTGGCTCTGCACTCAGGGAATTACTCCTGGCGGTGCTCGGGAGACCATATGGGATGCTGGGGATCGAATCCAGGGTTGGCCACATGCAAGGTAAACACTTACCCATTATCCTATTGCTCCGGCCCGTCTTCTACTTTTGGATTTACCGTAACTGGGCGCGCTTTCAGGATGCTATATGATGGAAGTGATGTGAATGGACATCTCTGCCTTGCTTTGAATTCAGGAACAAAGGACAGCCACGCATAACCGTCAGTATTACGTTAGCTCTAGGGTTTTTATAGGTAACTTTTATCAGGTTGAGCAAATGCTACCAACACTAGTTTGCTGTTGCTTTTTTAAAAAAAAATTATGGGGCCAGAGCAATAGCACAGTGGGTAGGGCGTTTGCCTTGCACATGGCCAACCGGGGTTTGATCCTGGCATGCCATATGGTCCCCAAGCACTGCTATGAGTAATTCCTGAGCAAAGAGCCAGGAGTAACCCCTGAGCATCGCAGGGTGTGACCCAACAAGCAAAAAAAAAAAAAAAAGAAAAGAATGTTGAAGTCTAATGCATTCTTCAGCATCAGTTGATAAAATCATGTTCCTAAATGATGCGGATTACATGGACTGATCTCCAGACATCCAGGGCTAAACAGAGCAGTTTTTAAAATAAAGGACTGGCAGGCCCATAGTGATGATACAGGGTGGAGGGTATTTGTTTTGCATGCCGACCGACTCAGGTTTAATCCCGGCATCCCATATGGTTCCCTGAGCTCTGCCAGGAGTGATTCCAGAGTGCACAGCCAGGAGTAACCCCTGAGCATCGATGGCTGTGATCCGAGAAATGAACAGTAATAAAGGATTGGGATGAGGGGCTAGAAAGACACA
>JAJIBD010034232.1:0-57724 GCA_021461705.1 Cryptotis parvus
AGTAACATTTCCATTGGACCCTATTATGTGCCAATGTAGCCCAAATGGCATCTGGTTGATTCAGGAATATGAAGAGCCTCAAACCGCTCCTTCAGGGTCTTGACAAAGAAGTCTGACCATCTTGTAGGTGGGCCTCCACGCGATCTTTTGGCACCCCGTGGATCCAGTCGGTAACGGCTCTAGTCCAGCGGTCGCCCAAATCGGATTACATGTCCAGCCCATCTGATGTTCGATGCCTTGGCAAACGAGACAGCGCCCCTGATTCTGGAATTGCTACGGAGGTCAGAGCTGCAGATTCCCTCCTCACTTGAGTGAGGTGTGATATTCCAAGCATGAGCATAGAACCATTGTCCAAGTTGAGCAAGAATCACCGGACTCTTCCCAGGCTTTCTTGAAAACTGACCCTCCCCCACACACACAGTAGGTCAAAAAGATTGCTTTTGTGTTTACCATTTTGGAACCCAATAGTCTGTGTGCTTGATTTAAAGGCTTTTATACTCTGAGTATTGTTAATGAAACTAGTTGAATTCCTAGGCCTCAAGATTATAAACAAGCTGTTGTGTCTCATCCAAATAGAGAACTAACCCAGCAAATTTCAACTTCATAGATGGCCCTTACTAGCAGCTCAAAACATGTATCCCTTGAGTCAATGACCACATACATTGAAGAGGACTTACCAAGATATTCCATTGCCTTAAATTCTAAGTTAGATTCATCTCTCCAAAACAAAAATCACTTCTATCTTCCTCAGCCAATGGCCAGACTCTGACAGATGAGTCATTTTATGCCTGTGAATTCATGGAGAACTTTAAAACTCCATTTGTAAAAAAAAACACACTGGACTTTAGTATTCTCTTAAAGCTAAGTAATAAGTCTCTTTCTACGAAAAGAAACGGGAGTTAACACTTTTATTTATAGCAAACTCATCAGAATGCATAAGCTTATGCTATGGCCATTATTTTCTTGTTCTCTTAAACGCCTGCCCTCCCTGAACCAGGAGAGTCTTTTTAATTCTTCTACAGAGCCTAATATATTTTTAAGTTGTCTAATCACCCCTAATTTCTCTTTCAGACTGACAACTCTGAAACCCAATAAGAGATTGCTGGGCCCCATTAATAGTAAGCTAGGATGAGACTTACACTCCTGTGCATACAGAGGCCCAGCCCTTTGGCTTAGGAAGCATTTATAGAAGACAAAAATTCACCCATTAACCCCTTAAGTTTTTTTAAATTTAATCACTAAAGGAGGGATACTGCAGGCTGATAGAGGTACTGGAAATAAGATTTTGGGGAATTATAAAATTTAAGAACAAATTATCCAGCCCCAAATTAGCACAAAGCAGGAGGAACACAACCCTTTGAATTGCAAAGCCCTGGCCTCTTTTGGAGAAACTTGAGGTCCCATTCCAGAAAAGGATAAAGCCCTTATGTCGGGAGCCACTGGAGTCCCCAACAGTGTCAGGACAGAAGTTCTCTTCTACCTCAGAGGCTTCCGGGAATGGATGAAAACTCACAAGTCTAGTGCATTTCCAAAAATGCTTTTAATAGTACAAAAGCTCTACCACTGCAATCCAATATAATGAAAGAACCCTAGCTGTGATTAAAACTTAGGAGAAACATTGGGGGGTCGGAGCGATAGCCCAGCCGGTAGGGCGTTTGCCTTGCACGTGGCCGGCTGTGCCGCCCGGGTTCGATCCCCGGCTTCCCATATGGTCCCCCCGAGCACCACCAGGAGTGATTCCTGAGTGCAGAGCCAGGAGTAACCCCCTGAGCATCGCCGGGTGTGACCCAAAAAAGCAAAAAAAAAAAAAAAGAACTTAGAAGAAACATGAGAGCCCAAGTCTCCCACCAAAGAGGATCCCAACAGAGAGAAGTCCCACCAAAGAGAGGATCTCACCTAAGAGAGAGTCCTACCAAAAAAAAGGGGTAGTATCTCAAGTCAGTCCATTTATATGCACCAAAGTAATACTAACTTCAGGGAGGGTCTTGTCAACAAGAACTCTAAACAGCTTCTAGATAGAAGAGTGTAGAAGGGTGGTGCCATACCCCACTACTGGTCTAAACAAATGATCATGCCAAGGACTAATAAGGACTAATCCCTTCTTCATAAGAGATTATGAGGTTATCGCTATGTAAAACACTGGAGAAAGAAAGGGGCTGGTATAAGGTAATACATCTTAATTTCATGGACTTCATGTAATTTAGATGGTACCTACAAGGTCCTTCTTATTTATTATCTGCACCAGGGTGATTCTGAGTGTCTTGTTCTCTGTATATTGAAAAGGTCATATTCGCCTCGCTAGAGGGCAAACTAGTATGATCCTGCCTATAATCTTAAACAAAGTAGCCAGATTAGTGGTCTCCTGGTAAATTCTAAATGGGGCTGAAGCGATAGCACAGTGGGTAGAGTGTTTGCCTTGCACGCCAGTTGACCTGGTTTGATCCCTTGCATCCCATATGGTCCCCGAGCACTGCCAGGAGTAATTCTTGAGAGCAAAACCAGTAGTAACCCCTGAACATTGCCGGTGTGACTCAGAAAGCAAAAAAAATAAAAATTCTAACTGTACCACGCTGGGTCCAGTGGGTATAAAGAGAAGCTGTGCCCAACCTAGAAAACATAGAAGTCTTAGTATATGTATAATAAGTCCTAAGTTACTCATTCAGAGTCAAGGTGACTTCTGTAACTGCCACACCCTCAATCAGTGTTTACATAGAAGAGAGATCTCATTAGTATGAACCCTGGCTTAAGAACATGTAAATTGACTAAGCTGTGAGTGAATAAAAGAGCAAAGCTCCCAAGCTAGCTAGGCCTGTCATCCAACACTCCTTAGAAAAAATTTTCAAGAATGAAAATATTAAGTAATAATGATGCTCATGCTCAGAGTTGTAAATAGAAAGATTTATGGAAAAGTAGAAAACTCAACAACTGGGGGAAATTGTAGGATTGTTTAATTTGGCTTTTATTGTGGGTTTTATATAGGAAAACTGGATCTTTATGATACTGATTAACCAGCTACAAGAAAGGAATGAAGTTAAATATAATGTTATGTATGTATCTGTGTTAGGGGTCTTTAAATATAACTGAACTCTTCGCATTTCTGTTTGACAAGAATGTTACAGAGGATGCAAGCAACTATGACCATTTGCCTTAAGTATTGCCCATTATCTTAGAAGACAATACTTTGCCTTGTCTTTAAGTTTATAGGCAATAGTTTAGGTGATCCTAAACTCTATCAGTTTGAGGTATTAAGGCAATATTTAAGACCTGTCCTTGGGAGTGATGAAAATGTTAGGTTGATAAGGACAAATAAAGCTGCTGGCAAGGGAAAACTGAGTCTTCCTCTTACAGTTGTCATATTGTCTTAGTTCCATATTGTTTAAGTGACATTGGATTATAGCATAAAAATCATGGGTTTGCATTATTATAATAATTCTCTGTCTAAACTACTTTAAATTAACTCCTTATAGTCCTTTCAACACACAATTAGCCTCTTACCCACTTCTTTCCATTCTGTCTTCCTTTCTTGGAACCACCATTTGACCTTAAATGCAAAATTTTTGTTGTTGTATTTAGTTAACTCAGTTGTCTAACGTCTTTGTGAAACCTCATTAGTGAAATACTCGGATTATTTAAAAAGCTGAAATCTTGTCACTTGTGAGAATGTGAATAAATCAAGAAATTATTATGCCTTGTGAAATAAAACAGATTAGATTATATCCTAAGAAACAACATAATTTAATGAATATGTGGTACAGAAAAAAAATAAAATATATATACAAGTGTTTTTAATGTTTGAAAGATTTTCTGAAAAGAAAAATTGAACATGAAGGAAATCTATGTCTTTGAGCCACAGTTGTTTCAGACTCTATAGACTTTTTAATGTAAAGACTAATTTTAGCATAGATATTAATATGAACACCACTTGTCTCTCACGTTTTAGGATTTATGACCATTTAGTGCAAGGCTAAAAAACATTTCAGTCCTACTAATATAGAAATTTCTGAAAGATTTG
This sequence comes from Cryptotis parvus, assembly GCA_021461705.1. Classification (NCBI taxonomy): domain Eukaryota; kingdom Metazoa; phylum Chordata; class Mammalia; order Eulipotyphla; family Soricidae; genus Cryptotis; species Cryptotis parvus. Next base: position 4,013 of record JAJIBD010034232.1, read on the forward strand.
CATTAACTGATCTGAAGCATGCCAAGGTAGTCACTGCAAGATTCTATCTAACGGCTTTTAGAGTTTGTGATCTCTGACCTTCAGCATTGCTTAGCTAGCACATCAATTCACAATATGCTAGCTGGAGTACCCAGAAGAATAATCAGCTGAAGATATAACTTAGGTGGCAGAGTATTTATCTATTTCTAAATACCTATTATCAATAACTGTATCTCTTCTCCAATTTCTTCAACAGAATGAATGATCCAAGTCCCATATTAAAGAATTTATATATTCATGAACTATTTGACCTGGGTAGACTTTGAATGGTTAACATGTCAGAGCAAGAGTGTAGGGAGTAACACAGTGGACAGGGTAGGAGCACACATTTTGCATGATCAGATCCCTGGCACCTCTGAGTGTGACCCTGGAGAATCTCATACACTACTCTATATCAACCTGATGGCCAGTGGTCAGGGTGGTTCCTCCCACAGAGCACATGCTGTTTCATGTTCTTGGACCACATATTCAACTATTGAGCCTGGTTGGGCAAGTGTCCTTAGCAATGGTGCATTCTCCTCAGAGTACTTCCTGGAAACCCATCCACCCCCACCCTCCACCAGCCCCCAAACCAAACTATTGGATATCAGGCCTAGCTAGCTTGGGAACTTTGCTTTTTTTATCCACTCACAGCTTAATTTATCTACATGTTCTTAAGCCAGGGTTCATACTAATGAGATCTTGCTTCTGTGTAAACACTGATGGAGGGTGTAACAGTTACAGAAGTCACCTTGACTCTGAATGAGTAACATCTGACTTGTTATTATATATCTACTAAGACTTCTATGTTTTCTAGATTGGACACAGATCCTCTCTATATCCACTGGAGCCAGAGTGGGACAATTAGAATTTTCCAGGAGACTACTCTCCTGGCTCGTTGAGACTAATGTTTAAGATTATAGGAAGGATCATACTAGTTTGCCCTCAAGCAGGTGAGCATGATCCTTTCAGTATATAGAGAACAAGATACTCAGAATCACCATGGTGAAAATAATAAAGAAGGACATTGTGGGTACCATCTATATTACATAACATCCTTGAAATTAAGATGTATAACTTTATACCAGCCCCCTTTCCAGTGTTTTACCTAAGAGATAATCTCATAATCTCCTATGAAGAAGGGATTAGTCCTTGGCATAATCCATTGTTTAGAACTATAGTAGGGTGTGGCACTACCCTTCTACACCCTTCTACTATCTAGAAGATGTTTAGTTGATCTTTGTTGACAGGATCCTTCCCTGAAGTTAGGATTCCTTTTGTGTGTATAAGGCGTTTGATATGAGGTACTCTCTCCTCTCTGGTGGGATCCACTTTGGTAGGAGACTTGGGCCCTCATGCATGGTCTAAGTTCTGACCAGAGCTTGAGGTCTTCCATTATATTGGTTTGTGGTGGCAGAGCTTGTTCTACTATCAAAAGCCTTTGGGAACTGTCTGGACTTGTGAGTTTTCATCTGTCCCTGGTGACCTCGGAAGTAGAAGAGAACTTCTGTCCTGATACTGTTGGGGTCCTCTGTGGCTCCCTGACACCAAACAAAACAAGAAGACAGAGGAATTATATTCTGAAATAATATCTCTACACTTTTGGTTCTCAATGTAAAATACTAGGTATATAAATTAGGAAAGTTTTCAATTCTTTTGGCTAGCTTCCTGTTATATCTGGCATGACTATGGTCTCAAAAGTCCCATTTTAATCTATTTCTATTTGCTGAGGTCATTCAAATAGAAATGTCAGCCTAATATTGGTACAGAAATGGAATAGGATAAAAAAAAGGGAAGATTAATACGTGAGTGGGTCCTGTGTAGAGTGGGACGAAACTAGAAAATCTTGGGAGAAATTTGGAAGGAGGAAGTTCTCCCTGAATCATTTAAAAGCCTCTACTACCTGGATGACAATTTCAGACTCTTCAGCGTATGACCATCTAACTCAGATTTATGTTCCCAACACTCTGAGGAAAATGAAACATGGCAAGATAACTCCCATGACCTTGAGTACGTCACAGATTGAGTCACTGAGAGCGACAGAGCACAGAAGGGCTGTGTGGAAAGTATTATAGAATACTCTCACATTTACTAACAAGGTCTTTTGACTGATGACAAAAGAAGATGATAGGCATCTCACTTAAGTGAAGAAATAAAAAGAGGGCCACTCAACTCTTATGCATTCCCTAAAATCCTACAACCAAAACAAAGAAGTATGGAATAAAAGAGGTCCCTGAGAATTTTATTTCTTTCTTTCATTAGAGTTAAATAACTATTTTAAGAAATATGTAGAGTAACATATACCACTTAACATATAACGGAGCTTTTTGTTGTTCTCCTTGCTATTACCATTATCTGTGCCATGGTTGTTTTCCTAAGTGTTGTTTGTTCTCTGCCTTTACTACCAAGTCCTTCTCAAAGCTACCTCCCTGAAAAATAAAAAGCATGCTGACAAGACTCTCCTGAATGACACAGTTCCCTTTCTTAAATCCATGCACTTGAAAAGAGGACCAGGATGAGGAGGGTGTGCATGATTGGGGCAGAGGGCTGGGGTAGACTTAATGGACATATTACACACATATATAAAGTATAGATAGATATACATATATGTATATATGTATATATGTATATATGCAGAAAGTGATGTATGCATACTTATGAAATACATTAAATATATACTTAAGTTAACTGCTATCTGCTAAGTTTTATTTTCTGTGTTAATGCCCTTCTACATATGAATTTATAGCTAAGCCATGATTCCAATAAGAAAATCTTTCACTGTGAATAATTTGAGTTTTCCTCACTAAAGAAAGGAGAAATATCAATTATGTAGTCAGATACCAAACATAAGAGTGCATCAATTAAGTTAAACACATTCATATATAGTTCAATGCTACATTGTCCTCAAAATAGCGCTATTGGTCATATGTTGAAATAATTTTAGTTTACAAAGATCAGTTTAAATTGAAGCTAAAAATGCTTAAATTTTCCTAAAGCTTTGTTAAGTCTTTACAGTTTAAGAAAAAATACTTTGGGATAAAATTATTTTTATTTTCTATGATTTTTATAAAATCACTCTAAACCCAGTAATTTTTCTTTATATTATTACTGTTCAAATTCCTTAAATAAATTTCTAGATTACAACATTTCTGAAATTTCTTATTCTTTTATGTTGTTTTATTGAATCATTTCATATATGGCATATTCACAAAAGCGAAAAATCAGATTTGCTAAAACTCTAGAAGAAAATTAATAGCTTTTTCTTTCTCTAAGAACTCAATAGAATGAGGCAGTATTTTTTGAAAATACAAAAAAAGACTTATTCCCACAATAAAATTGTTTATTCTAGTCTATTAAGTAAAAATTTTTTTTATATTTTGAGGGACTTTACATTTTAGTTTATAATGTGCAACTTATCATGTATTGATATATTTCTTGACCACCAATGTGAAAAATGGCATTAATATTTTTATTACTTTACTATATTTTTATGGACTATTAACTAACTTTTTGGAGCACAATTAATTAACTTTATTTTCTTATAATAAAAAAAAAACTTTGAAAGTAGCTCAAGGAATTATTCCATGCTCAATAGTGACTCTTGGTCATGCTCAGGGAATCATATGTTTGGCCAGTCTAGAAACAGATATATTGGGGCCAGAACTATAGTCCAGTGGGTAGTGTGTTTGCCTTCCACGTGGTCAACCGGGTTCAATCCCCAGCATCCCATATGGTCCCTTGAGCACCGCCAGGAGTAATTCCTGAGTGCAGAGCCAGGAGTAACCCCTGAGCATTGCTGAGGGTGACCCAAAAAGAAAAAAAAAAGAAACGGATATAGCTGAAGTGACCATATGCAAACTATGTTCCTTATCTCTTGCATTGTCTCTCCAGCTTTCATCAGCTGGATTCAATGCATCACTCACGTATTATATAATTATCATTTGTTATCAACATAATTAATTTTAGTGAGATGCATATTCATAAGTATAGAATTTTATGTATGTTAATATAGAAACTTAAAAAGGGAGTTTTAATTTTATTTTCTACCTAAACATGAATAGATGGACCTCATTCCCAACGAATGAAGATGTTACTGGGGCCACTTGAGCAAATCGGTGAACATCGGGAAGACAAGTGATACAAGTGATCTAAACATGAATAGTGCATTCTTTTAATGTCTATCTCTTAGTTTTATCTTCACTGAGTTGTCACTTATCATTTACCTTCCCGTTATTCATCGATTTGTTTGAGCGGGCACCAGTAGCATCTCCATTTGTCCCTGTCACATGCGAGTGTAGCCCAACGGCATCCTCTCACTTCATGAACACTAAGCACCTCAAACCATTCGTTCAGGTTTTTGACGAAGAAGTTTGACCATCTTGTAGGTGGGTGGCCACACGTTCTTTGACTTCCTGTGGAATCCAATCGGTAGCAGCTCTTGTCCAGAGGTCATTCCTTAATCGCACACGTGTCCACTCTCTCTGATTTTCATCATCTTGGCAAACGAGACAACATCCTTGATTCTTGATTGTCAATGGAAGTCGGAACTCCAGATTCCTTCTCTCACTTGAATTAAGCATGGTAGTCCAAGCATGACTCTTTCAATTCCTCTTTGGGCTACCAAATAGGCTTTTCATCCTGTTTTCATAAAGCCCAGGTCTCTGAGGTATATGTTAGTGCAAGAAGAAAAGTGGAGTCGAAAAGGTGTGTCCAGAGCTGGTGGTTCTTCTTCTTTACCACTTCCTTGATGCTCTTGAAGGCGTTCCAGACACTGCTCTCTTCCTCTTGTACAGTTCAGGTGCTAGGTCATTCGTCATGTTGAGTTCTCAACCTAGGTACACATAACTGCTGCATTCGGAGTTGTTCATTCTATAGAGAGCAAATGGAGCGTCAGGTACTAGTCATTTCTCATGAACATTGTCTTCTTGAAATTCAGCTGCAGTCCAACCTTTTCACTGAGCTGTATTTATCAAAATATCTATTTTGTTGTGGGTTTAAGGCATCATAAATAATGTTGAAACAAAGCATCATGATTTAATTTAAGAGGAAGATTACAGGGCTTGAGAGATAGTACAATTAATAGGGCACTTACCTTGCAAGGCAGCGGAGGAAGAGTTCATCCTCAGCGGCATGTTTCCCAAGCTGCCGCAGGAGTGATCCCTTGCCCTGCCACACAAAAAAAATACATATTGTTATCAGTACCCTCACTATGATTCCCATGTAATTTCCCATGTAATTATGAAAGATTCACTATTACAAGGAGTAAAATGAAGTTAATATTCTTGAAAGAAACATAGTATTCCCCCATCAAACAGATAGTTTCTGTAGCCCATTTGAAGCCACACTTTCTTTCCACCCAGGCTATTGATTTAACCTCTGATAACTACTACATGGTCCTCCAAGTCTGAAAATCTGCTATTTCGAAAACAAAACCATTTAAATATGCAGTCATAGAGTATGTGACCTTGTGAGAGGATTTGTTTTCCACTCTGAGTAATCCTCTGAGAGTCATCCAGGTTGTTCTGATTCAATAATTTGTTATGTTTATTGCTAAATATTTCATAGAAAACCTGCTGAAACGGGATTGTTTCTGAGTTCAGCAATTGTAAATAAAAATTCAGCTAACAATAGTCTTATAATTTAATGTGAATAGGATATAAATTTCAAGGAGATTACAGTCATGTTTTCATAACTGTAAAGAGAATTTTTTGTCTATTTCTCAGGTCATGATTCAAGAGTCCACTGATTGAGTGATACCCTGCTTCTCAAAGATGTTCTAAATACAAAGTAGGCTCTATGCTTGTTTCAATAATTCTACTTGTCTTGCACAGCACTACAAAAGATATTTTCTCTTTGTCTGGATGCAAATAATTGTTGAGGGGCAGCTACATGATATGGAATTCTATATGATCATCTTTCTATGTTCCATAGATTTTGAAATTCGTAAGTATTTCCATTCAGTTTGATGAAAATTATGCATGGAACTTTCTGCAGATCCCTGGATCATTTTTGTGTGCATTGTTTAGTTTCTAATTGTTTGAATATTTACTTAAATCTATGGTATTAATTTCGAGTTTGACTCAATATTAACATTATTATTTTTGTTTCTATCCTTTGTTTTTATTTTACCTTTAAAGACTTAAAATGACCTAATATTAAATCATATTTATGGATATGTATGATTTTAATTCTTTTAAATTTGATGAGGTTATTTTATATGCCAGAATATGCTCTAAATTGATATATATTTCCAAGGTAGTTGAATAAACATATATTCTGTTTATGCTGGGTTAACGTTCAATATATCTTGATTTAATTCTAAATTTTATGGTGTTGCTGACTTTCTAGTTATTCTGCCAACTGTTCACTACTTTAACTCCAATTGTCCAATTTATCTATTGCATTATTTCTACCTGCTTTTGTCCCATTTATTTTGCTTTTATCATATGTACATTTAGAGTCCCAATGTCTTTTTTGTTTACCTCTTTTGTTCTTCCTCTGTCGTGCATAGTTTTTTTTTTTTTGCACTGAAATCAACTTTATCTTACATTAGTTTTAGTTTGTTCATGTGCTCTTGAGCCACACCCTGTGATGGACAGGTCTTACTCCTTACTGTGCTGAAACATCATTCCTATTGGGGCTGGGGTAACATGTATTTTCAATGATTGAACCTGAATTGGTTCTGGGCAACACAAGTTCCTTACAGGTGTACTGTCTCTCTGACCCTATTCCACTTTAGTAGATATAATTTGTGTGGGTAAGTAGAAATGGGTGTATAGTGCTTGCAAATGATACATAGGAGACCTGGATCCCCAAAGGCGATTATGGCCAACCACGGTAGTAGTTCAATGTTCTCCAGTATTTCATTGTTCCCATTTGTGGTGTTGAAGCTTCCAGGGTAGAATGTGGTGATGTTTGGGGAATTATGCCATATGGGGAATCTAACCTAGGTACCTAGTAGTATGTTTCCTAACTGCTGTATTATCCTCTGGCCTTAGTAATCCATGTTTGAGTTGTTTTGCTTAATGTTTTCTTAATGTATCTTTTATCATTTTTAACATTTATGTTTGTCTAGGTTATATTTGTAATTAATTTCTTATAGACAACATGTTGAACCACTTAAAATTCAATCTTTTATTATTTATAATTATAGTATGTACCTATACTAACTACATTTAATTAATGTTTACTTACAACTTAGATATGTATTTTTTGTTTGCTTGTTTGCTCTACCTATTTGCCATTTCCTTATTTTCTTTACTCTCCTCTATTCTTCAGATTATTTATTATAACTGTTTTCTCTGTAATGTTTTCTGTCTCTGTATATTTGTGATACTCTAGATTTATAGTGTACATATGTGTTTGTAGACATAAACATATTAGTATAATATACTATATTATATATGTTATTTTTAGATAAATGTGTATATATGTACATATATAAGTAAACCAGAATTGTTGACAAAATTTGTTGTTATTATCATCATTTTAAATCTCTAGTAACCATAGAAAACTGTGTTTCCTTTACATGTACTGTCAATTTTATTTGTTTTTATTATGTCCTATAATATACTTAAAATATTATACAGTACAAGATTTTACCTTAATCTTCCAATATAAATTACAAGATCAAGAGGCGAAAGAGTCTATTCTGTTTATGCATATATATGCTAATAGTGACCTATCTTCTGTGATGTTGTCCCAAGTTTTACTTATTGTATCATTTCTGTGTATAAAATTTTCCTTAGCCATTATTTTAGGTTACATTCGTTTGAAAACTCCTCTGAGTTCTCTTTTATCTGAGAATATCATGATTTTACCTGATTTGCACTCGTCACACATGCAACTTTTACTAGGTTAGCTACTTTCCTAATATTTTCACTTTAAAATTATCCTTTAGTATTAAACATAAGCATACATAAAATTTAAATAAAATACTAAAATAGTTAAATAAATTTAATATTTTACTTGGTTTTTTATCTGTTCGAGATTTAAAAATATTTAATAGAACTATTCCTGTAAAAGGACAGGAACAAGGAGAAACAGATAGACATACTGTTTTCTTGAAAGAATCAGGAGATTTTGGGAAACAGAATTTTTTATAACTTTTTGGGGACACAGGTAAAAGTTGTCAAGAATTATGTCTGGTACTGCTCAGGTGGCCATATAGAATACTGGGAATTGAACCCAAATTGGCTACATGCAATTCAAGCACCCTCTCCAGAACACTATCACTCTTAACAGCTTTATCATTTTTGAGTGAACTTCTGATGATAAGTTATTGATAGTTTTATGAGTCAATAGCATCTTTTGTTGTAACATGAAAATTCGTGAAAAAGAACATGCTATTTCCTAATAAATACATACCAGATAATGAATTTAAACTCAATTATGTGTAATTATATGAGATAATTAACAATATGTCTCCCTTGAATACAATTATTCATGATTTAGTGTTTACATTATCTAAAATGTCTAAATTAAATTTTCTCCCTCACTACCTCGAACCATGTTGCAATTGGTCAATTGTTCTACTGTAATTTCCTTTCAATGAGCTTTCAACCATTACTGCCATCACACTTTTTAAGATGGCAAGTTTATTCTCATTACTTCATATCACTTGTGTTAACAGAACACTAATATATTTCCTGAATATCAGGGTCTTTCCTCAGGATTTTCTCTACTTTAATTTGATAATGATACATAATTTGGCATTAATTTGGTGCTTTGTACATAGTACATATTAAATATAGTGATATGGATTTTATTTTTTTCCATTTTTTCAGTGAATGGCAAAATGCCTTTTTAAAGAAAATCATTTCTGGTGTCACAGTGATCTTCTGAATGCAGTTAAATTGATCCTCATAAGTAAACAACTGAGACAAATCTTTTCCCATTATGGAAAGAATATTAAAGTACCTATGCTTACAAAGAGCCAAATCAAAGAAGAATCCGTTTTCTTTATTCCCTGCATAGAATTCATATGTGGGTCATGCTGCCCTGGATAGCAACCTGGCATCTTGTTAGTAGTCTGCATTTTCACACAGTGCTACTTAGAAAATTGATTAAATCTTCAAAGAAAGTAATACACATCGCTGGATTCCTCTTGAAGATCAGAACAGAGTGGAGATGTGCCCAGCCAGCTGTAAGAGGCTGTGCTCTTTCAGGTGGCCTCTACATAAGTGAAATAGCAAAAAAGAGGCTTGGAAGGAACTCCTTGCTCCTCTCTATAATTGTACTCCTCTCACTGCGATGCTGTTCTATACTTTTCTTTCTCTAATTCATCTCTTCTTTGAAAATAAACACTCAAAGTGATAAAACTGCCCATTTATTTTCAAAGCAAATGAAATTGATGTAAGCTCTCTTCCAAAGCATTTGTTTTAAACTTGTTAGTGATAGAGAAATAATAACTTTTTCATTAAAGAATATCAAGTACTGGCATATAGAAACTGCCATATAGAAAGTATATAGATGGCAATACTGGGGTTGAGGTGATAGTACAGCATTTAAAGCATTTTCCTTGAAAAGTGGATGACCGTGATTTAATCCCTGGTACTGTACGTGGCTCTTGACCATAGTCAGGAGTTATCTCTTGAGTATGGAATTAGGAGTATGCTTAAGAAACATTGTATGTTACCACAAAACAAAATAGAAGGTAATACTATAATATTACATCATAGCCTGAGTAACATTATCTTTAAATCATTTTAAAATTATTAATATTATTATCAGCAGGATCATTGTCTTTTGAGAATCAGTTAATTTGCAACCCCAGAAGAGATCCAGACTCATCCACTTCAGACGTACAGCTGCTGCTGCTCGGCCAGCCCCATGTGGAAGCAATGGAGCTGACCTCCCGGTAAGGGACTCAGCAATCCCCTGGCTGAGTCCAACATTGCTCCAAGGGTTTTCTCTCATGAGCGGGGGGAGGACATGCTGGCTGGACACGGAGTGGAGTTTTGGGCCCTGCCCTTTCCGCCACCTCCATGCCAGTTTCCCCAGAAGAGAGAGAGCCCACCCACGCCAGACCCACATGTCCCTTGGCGCGCGATATTTTTATAGGATACTGAATTTTGCATAAGGTTCTTCCCAATTTCTTTCACATTTATACATATAAAACAGTTATAGACATGTTTTAACTGATATCAGTAAGCCTGGCAAGAAGCCAGAGCAAACCACACATCATGTAGTTAGTCATTCTCAACATCCAGACTCCATAGTTCCTCAGAGCTCCATCCAAGGGAAAATCTGATCTTCCCCCTTTAAATTTCATCAGTAAATGCTCGGGTTGAGAGCCTTCTACTGAGACTATACCACCAAACGATAAAGCCTGGCAAGCTACTGTGTTTTATCTACTTTTTATGCCAAATACTAGTAACTATTATGGACCTCAGTTCCATAACCTGAAGAATGGTTTCGGGCTCCTTCTGTCCCTGTAGCAAGTAGATGCCATTGGGTTGCACTTACTCATGACAGGACTAGTGGAGATGTTACTAGTGCCCACTCGAGCAAATCGATGAACAATGGAAGACAGTGAAGACAGTGATAGTGATACAGCCTGAGAAACTTTATCTTTAAATCATTTTAAAATTATTAATAATATTATCAGCAGGATCATTGTTTTTTGAGTCACATTCAGTGGTACTTAGGACTTGATCATGCCTCTATGCTCATGCCTCTATTCAAGAGGTGGCATAGAACATTACCAGCAATATTCAAGCCATGCTCTTTAACAGCTATACTATTTCTTATTTCCCCTGAGTTCAATTTTGAATTTGGAATATTTAACCATAATATGAATGTATGAAAATGTATTAGATATGAAAATAGCATGACATTTGTTTTCTCCTTCCTTTTTTACTATTGTATGTCAATAATGTGAAACTGAGAAGTAGAGGCCTAGGAGAGGTGATGATAAAATTTCTGGTTGATTCTGACCTTAGTATCAGCTAAAATGATGGTGCAAAAGTATAAAATTCATTTGAAAATAAGTCTAATGTCAGAATTTAGAGACAACTATAAATCATTATTGAATATGTATTTTGCTCTGTTCATACTTTCAGTGGTGAGCTATGGACAACTGAGATAGAGGCATACAATATGTTTAATTCACTCACAAATTTAAACTCAAACTTACCTGGAAATACCATCAGAGACAGGCAAAAATAATGTGTAATCAAATCAGAAAATAACATTGTGGCCCAGTTATTTTGACACATAAAATTAGCCCACATTAACCAAGGTTATGTTACCTATATAGCACAACAAATTTTGGAAGAGAAACTATTCTAGATTTTCATGTGGTCAAATAACAATATACATTAGTAATCTTGTACTTTGGAGGTAGTAGTATGCAAAAGCATTACTTGCCCATTCAATCAATTTTCAAATTGATTTATATTTTATTCTACAAAATCAATATATTGGTTTTATGAATGTTTCTTTAATACATCAATTTAAATTTTATTTTAAATCATTTTACCCAAACATAATTTTATTTTGCTTTCTTCTATTTTTTGGTAAAATTTAGTAGCCATTCTCAGCAGGGCTAAGGATTTACTCCTGGTCCTGTGCTCTTCGATCATTCCTGGTAGATTTATGAAACATGCAGTGCCAAAGACAGAACCTAGGCTGGCCACATGCAAGGCAACCTACCCACAGCAGTATCTCAATAGCTCCACCCCAGCACATTTTCTGATAGCAGTCTACTCATTACAATTGAAATAAGAAATTGTACTATATGCATACACATCTGGATACATCAGTAATTAAAGAAATTCCTCTTTTAAGAATTCTGGTAGAGGACTTAGTCCTATACTAAATTCCTCCCGCAAGGGGGAGTACCTTTCCTTTCTCTTCTACTTTAAAATAAACTTTTCTACTTTCTAAAAAAAAAAGAATTCTGGTAGAGAAAGATATTACAGAGCATAACAACACCAGTTAAGTGAAAACATAAAGAAAATTTATTTCATTAAAAAATTATATAAAGAGGCGGCAGCAGCTGTGGAAGGAGTAACAACAGTGGGCAGACCTAGGGTGAACATATGTAGGAGGCAACCACACAGGTTTTATACCCATGGAACTCTTCTAGATCCCATCCCCAGGTCAGAGAGGTGAAGGGCAGAGATTTTTCACACAGATACCAGAACCAAAGAGAATCCAAATAGTTACAAAGAAACATTTTTAAGAAGTGAATATACTAAGAGGAAAAGAAGAGATTACCACCACCAGACTGCCACAGTCACAATGGGAAAACAGCACATAACCACCCCACCACTGACCCCAGCATGAGAAGTAGAGGAAGACAGAAGCTCTAAGGCCTCAACAAGTAATACTTACATATTAAATCTCTCTGATAAAGAATTCAGAGATGAAATGGTGAGGATGTTCACTGAGTTCAAAGAAACGATAGAACGGGGCTGGAGCAATAGCACAGCAGATAGGGTGTTTGCCTGCATCCCATATGGTCCCCAGGAGTAATTCCTGAGTGCAGAGCCAGGAGTAACCCCTGAGCATTGCCAGTTGTGACCCAAAAAAGCAAAAAAAAAAAATAAAGAAAGAAAAAGAAAAAAAGAAAAAGAAACGATAGAATGGACATTCAATAAAATAAAGGAAGATACAAATGAAATAGTGGAACAGACAGCTAATAAAGTACAAGAGGAAATGAGACCAGAAATAAGAAAACTACAATGATAAGTGTTCAGTAGATGAAATAAAAAAATTTCAATAGTGTCCTCAACAGTAGAATGGCAACTGTCAAAGACAGAATCAGTGAGCTCGAAGATGAACTGCAGAAAGCATCCAGGCAAAAACAGCAGATGGGAAAATATATAAAACTAGTTAAAAGACAGGCACAATAATGATGGGATAAATTCAAGAGAAAAAACATAAGAATAATTGCTTCCTAAGAAACAGGGAGGCAACGTCAATGATATAGTAACAATTAAAGATCTCATTGCTGAAAAGGTCCCAGAGTTGGAAAATACAGCACCCAGATCCAAGAAGTCCAAAGGATACAAGCTAAAAAGAGAAACTAATAAAAAACCTAAGATATATCCTAATCAGATCATTGAATATTATAGATAGTGATACAATATAGAGGGCAGCAAGATCAGAGAAGGAAAATACAAAGGAACATCCCTTAGATTTACAGCAGACCTATCATTTGAAACACTCCAGACCTGAGGTCAATGGTGGGATATAGACATAAAACTTAATGAAATGAAGGCCTCACCAAGAGCACTTATTACTTAACATACATTATTTTTGTTAACATATTTCACAAATTATTAATATACTACATTACTGTTGGATCCTAAGTTACATACTTCAGGAGACTTTATAGCATTTTCTAAATGATTTTGCTTTCATTTCCTTATTTCATATTTTCTGTACATAGTTATTAAAGCTGCTATTGTTTAACTATCAGAAACATAATATCTTGACATCAGAGGCATCACTAGCTTTACTAATTTCTCAAAACCATGAAAAGTCATATATAATTTCCTTGGATAATACAAAAAAATGGATACAGGTTCATGTGCATGTTTGCTGTAAATTAAAAAAAAACACTATTCCTATTCAGTCTCAAGATCAGAATGCAGACAAGAACAAATGCATACTCCAGAACAAATAGTGAGTGTTTTAAAAAATATATTCGGTTTCTTAGGAATACTGAAGAATGATACCTAGATAGAGCCTGGCTTCTAAATTTTTTTCTAAGATAAAATGCTGAAAAAATTATATTTATTAAAAAAAAGAAAAAATCAAACCTATTCCTTTCATGTCTATATCAAAAAGATTAGATAAAATAACTATTGTAAAGAACTTTTTTATCAATGTGATTAAACCTTTTTTTTCTCTCTGTGTGTACATACACAGAGATTGATTTTACCGCATTAAACACCAAATCAAATTTGTGACATTTCTGAAAGACACATTTCTTTGACATGGTGGTATGTTGACCAAAGTCAAGAGTTCATTTAGATATCAGGTTCATTGTCTTTTGCAAACTAATCCTGCTACTAAGCAAAGATCATGATGTAGATTGGAAAAGTAAAATAAGACATATTTGCAATTTTATTTCCACTTACCCTTTTGATTTTCTACATGAGTTTCATTCAAAAGAAACAGATGGAAAACTTTAAAGAAAGTCACAAGATGGTAGAAATTTAACAAAATAAGATCTATGTGGGAAGGTTATGAGTACAGTGTGTTCTGTCTGAGATATAAAAAGACAATGTGGAAGCATTAAAACTGTCAACAAGTATATAAAAAGGACGTAAGAGAGACATGTTGTTGCTGTCGACCAGCACCAGAGGGACCTGAGTTAAATGACAGCAGCAGAAATTCTGGAGAAAGTCAGACCTTTCTTCTAACTCCAACCATAACCCATCTTAAATTAATGCTGCAAATTTCTCAAGAAATGAGAAGAATATAGTCATTATTCACATTCAGTAAGTTCTGAGCTCATTCAGGTCCAACCATGGAAACCAAATGAAAATAGATTGGCTAATAAATGCCGTGTGTTTATTTCTATGTTTGATTAGCTATTCAGTTGAAAAATTATAGGGCATTGTATATGTGAGGGATCTAGGGAACAGGACTTTCTCAACTCTATTAGCACTTTTCTTTTTCAGAGCACCAGTATCAGTCTCCCACAGAGGCCTCTTAAAGACAAAGGGCCTGTTAGTTGAGAGGACAGACTGTGGTTCTGATATATAGTGTCTAATATTCTTTCTTTCTGTTGTCTATAGAGAGAGCTACTCAGTTTCTTATTACTTGCTTTTTTATTATGGCAATAGAGAATCGCTGCTTAAACACAAAACATATTTTTGCCCCTTGAATGATATAAAAATACATCCTATATATATTTAATATTAGTGCATCAATTCTTAAAAATTTTTGAGGAAGATATTTGTATTTCCATTTTATAGTCTCTAATTAAAGTATAGCCATAGTAAGAGCATGTCTAAATAGAGCTGAAGCTATGGATGTGGTTCTTGCTCTGCATGCAGCTGACCTAGGTTCGCTGGCACCTGTTATGTTCCCTGAAACACTGCAATACGTGATCCCTAGTAAGCCCTGAACAACACAGACAATGGCATCCAAAACAGGACAAAACAAAACAGAACATATCTAAATGGTGACTTTGAGGAAGAGTCTTGACTAACTTTGCTAAAAGTGAGCACATAGGAAGCCAGGGGATATGAAGAGGGAAAAAGCAGATATATGAGATAGTGTGACTAGTTGTCAAAACTGTGTGCTTAAATATTACCTAATTTGGATTTTTTATTAATAAAGTCTTATTAGCTACATTATGAAACCATGGGCAGCAAAATACTCTCTTTTGAGGTCTTTGCAGGATATTATCAAATACCTTCCTATTCAAATGGAAAACTGAGTGCCTTCAATTAGTCTGCTAATAGCTACACTTTCTAATTTTCTTGCATATTTTTGATGGCTCATATATTTCTTTTCTATATTATTATAATTCAGGAATCTGCTATTGAGACCCATGACTATTTTTTATTGCATTCTCTCCCACCTCCAAACTGCTAATTATGGAAATTCTAGAGTTTGTTATATATTTTATCAGAAAAGAGCTAAGAGGATAATGGAGGTAAAGCTATAGATCTAAATGACTATGTAACATATTCTTTAAATATAGAGCATTGTGCTTTCATTTACCCAAATACAATTCCTTGTCAATTCTTTCCAACCCAGTAGTATGAATTAAAGTCATACTCCCCTTCCTTGAAAAAGATAAGGCATTGACAACTTCTATATATCTACTCTCAATTACATCGTTTGCCAACTGAAGACATTTTTCTAACTAAATCCTGGTGTTAATTAGAAAACAATTTTAACTAATTATATCTTGTAGATTAAAATTTTAGTAATAGTACTATATATTAATTTTTGAGGCATCAGAAATAATATGTGGACCCAAGTTTTCCAAACTACGCCAAATAAAATGTATTTCAGCATGTGCATTACTTACAGTAAAGAGGGCTAGCTTACTGAGAAAGGTCACTATCACTATCTTCCCGTTGATCATCTATTTGCTAGAGCGGGCACCAGTAATATCTCCACATGTCCTGTCTCATGCTAATAGAACCCAAAGGCATCCACTTGCTCCAGGAACATAAAGAGCCTCCAGCCATTATATTAGGTCATGGGAATAACCTAATATAAATGTTACTGAGAAAGGTATAATTAATATTTTTTCTTTTATGGAATTTATACTAGTCAAATGGAAAATTTCCCAGTTTTCTCATACTTTCTGACTTTATTCCATTTATTCACTAATTCCACAGGACTGGAAAAAGTACTTCCTTAAATGCATACATGTCGGTGATTATTTGTTTGTTTAGTATATTCTATAGAGATATCTCACCTTGCAGTAACTTGAGAATTATAACTGTGAATTATAGGAAACACAGTATAGTATGATCTAAAAAAATCCTTAAACTTATGCTGAAAATAGCATCAAATCTTAGGCTTTTTAAACCATGAATGCTTTGTAAAGTTTTCTTGAGATCCTCTACTGATTGTTTTTCTAGCTGTATTGAGTAGAATTTTACGTGCATTTAAATACAAACAAAAGAACTGGTCTTTGGTAAGAATCTTGCCATGAGAGAAGAAAAGAAGGGAAGGATGGGAGTATGGAACTTGGGCAATAGCAGAGGGAAGTGGACAATGGCAGAGCAAATTGGAAGGTTCAGTGCTGTAATGTACTATGCAAGTATCTGTATCACTAACAGTATAGTAAACCATTGTGCTTAAACTTAAATTGAAAAAAAATAGAATATAGTATTACCCAAAAAATCTAACAGTGATTGGAACATTGTGGGATGCCCTCGACCGCCCGAGATGAAGAACGACCACAACAGGATTCTTCTCAGAACACGCTTTTACTGGAGCTCTTTTAGTTTGAAATTTATGATGGCGAAAAGGACCCCGACCCTTTGTGCAAGCTGCTTTTATACAGTGCTATTCGGTGTGTCCGTTTCCCATTGGCTGGTGCAAATGGTGTGAGTCGACGTGTCCACTTCCCATTGGCCGGCACAGGTCGTGAGCTGACAAAACATGCCCTGATTGGACAAAGCCCAATCACACCATGCCAGGGACTCTGCAAGTGTGCGGGACACAGGACCCTGAGCATGCGCAGAGTCCAGCACAAAATGGCGCCCAACAGAACATATTATCGTTGCCTGTACACACAAATTTTTTTGTCTGCAAAACGATTTTCCCCAATTCTTGAAATACTTGTGCCATTAGAGAGAAGATAAAGGTAAAAAAAAACACTTTGCAGTCTCTAGCATGTCTTCATAATATGCTTTCATGCCCCTTTATCACCAATGTTTCAGGTCAGTAAAGAAATTTTCTTTAAAATTGTCAACTTGATTTTAATAAGTTATATAATATGTCACATTAACAAATATATCTACATATGTATCTATCTATAAATGTAAATATACACATATATTTGTTAATCATGTACATAATATATACATGCATGCATATATTATACCTCCATATATACATATATGTATATATGGAGGTGGAAGTTGCAAATCCCTCTATATCTCTATAAAATGCAATACAGAGATTAAGATCAGCATAGAGGGGTTTATTATTTTATATAATGAGCTGGAATTAAATAATTTCCTTTTACTAATTTATCTTTAAATAATAAAGAAAATAATTCAATAATTTTCCCAGTAGAAACAAAGTCTAGCTTAGGACATTTAAGAGCTAACCTTTATATCATTATACAGAAGAAAGAATCTTGAACTATGTTGTGAAGTCACTAAAATCCTCCTTGGCAAATTTTAATAGCCTCTCTAGAGCCTTTCAGAATGATAGCATTTTGTAGACAGATTATGAAATAGAATACCAATTTTGAAAATGAAACCACTCTGATTATAAGTTATTTTTTGCTTTATTTTTTAACTTAATTCTAAAGTCTACTTAGTTAACAGCAAATGGTACATTATAAACGGTAGAGTAGATTAAGGATTCAGTTTCTCTTAAATAGCACTTTTTATTTTAAAATTAAATGTAATTTTTCTCTAACTTCTTGGTCATATTTTCCTGTTCATTGGGCAAAGAATTCAAAATAGACGCTACTATCCAAGAACACCTTCTATTTACTAAAAAAGTTCTCCCACTAATGACAGACCATAGGGGAGACACACACATGGGAAATGCTCTGCATTTCAAATATACAAGATAATTAAAAGTCCGTCATGTAGATATAAAGGTAACTACTTTGTTGCAAGATAATTATATGTCATTCATGTTCTACATTTAGGAATTTTGGTATATGTTGTCCATATTCGCAGATGACTTGTTAATAGTATCTCTAGAATCATTGGTAATCTTTTCAAAGGACTATGTAGTAGAATAGTTTCTAAACCTATTCTGGTTTAAAGACATGCTGAGTGTGTTATTTCTATTGTAGTTCTCAGTTTAGCTGAGATAAAGTTACAACATTACAGAAACCAGAATATTTTGCTGACTAATAAATTAAGAGAGATTAAAAATTGGGGATAAAGGGGATATACTAGTACTGAGGTAGAAAAAATTTAAAATAAGTGTTATTTTCCCAGAAAGTTCCACTCTTATGGAAAAATTGGGCATATAAATTAAAAGACTCATGAATAAAATATATATCTATGCAATGTGAACATCTAGAGCCCCTGAATTACTTATTTCATTTTAGTCCTCATGCTCTAAAACTTTACAATATCATTAATGGTAAGGTTTCATACACACAACACTACAACACCACCACCATGATGCCCCCCCACACACACACACACCCAGTGTTTGCTTTCCTCAGCATTTTCTGAGAATTTCTCCCTCAAGTCCCCACCTTTTTCTGACTGCCATGCTAATCTACACTACTAGACCAGTTTTTAGCTTCTGTTGCTTTGTATCATTAGTTAATCACTTGTTTCTTTTACTCCACTCTACTTTATAGTAGACCATTCTGTTGTTTTATTATTTCCTTCACCCAATATGAAATCTTCCAGTTCCATTCATTTAGCAACAAATTACATGATATTTTATTTTTATGGCTGAAGTATGTGCATTATCTATCTATCTATCTATCTATCTATCTATCTATCTATCTATCTATCTATCTATCTATCTATCTATCTATCTATCTGTCTGTCTGTCTGTCTGTCTGTCTGTCTGTCTGTCTGTCTGTCTGTCTGTCTGTCTGTCTGTCTGTCTGTCTGTCTGTCTGTCTGTCTGTCTACTATCTAATCTATCTACGAGTTGAAAATGGCTTCCCTCATGCTGTAGCGGTTATTCTGGTTTCTTGCGAGGTTCTATTGGAATGGCTGATCAGGGCTATAACCCGCCTTCCTTTCTGGACACGTCATATTCAGCCAAGCACAGAGAGACGACGATTTGGAGACGACCCCTGGACTAGACCCATTACCGAATGGATCTCACGGAATCTCAAAAGATCACCTGGCTTCCCACCTACAAGTTGGCCAGACTTCTTCGTCAATACCCTGAATGAATGGTTTGAGACTCTTCGTATTCCTGGAGCAAGCAGATGCCATTGGGCTACACTGGCACGTGATAGGGTCAAATGAAAATGTTACTGGCGCCGCTTGAGCAAATTGATGAATAACTGGATGTCAAGTTATCAAGTGATCAAGTGATAGTATACAGCATACAGACATAGAGAGGCAGATAGTACACAGATCACTTATATCACTTGTATCATTTGTCTTCTCATTCATCATCGATTTGCTCAAGCGGGCACCAGTAACATATACATAAGTCCTGTCACATGCTAGTAGAGTCCAAGGACATCTCCTTGCTCCAGGAACATAAAGAGCCTCAAACCATTCTATCAGTATACAGATATTTTTCCAAATACTGTGCACATAATTTTAAAATCCTGTTTATTTAAAAGCTTACACTCATAACACTCCTAAGAGGTTGAGTACTACAATTCTAATAGTTTTCTAAGTTCCCATATATTGTTTTTCATAAATTAACTTATTAATCCTCCTACAAAATATCTGTGAAGGTAAATACCTTATTTTATAGAGTAGATGAAAGAAGCAGAGTGAGTTTAAATCTCTTGCCCAAGGTTGTGTTACTAGCTCATAATAGTTAAAATTTTAATGTGTTTTACTATAATTAAGGAAGATTTTTCTTTTATGTATGTTAATTCTCCCTCTCTAGTGCTTAAGTATTTCTCTCCACTTTAAAGCCTTCTTATAAAATTATTTAGAATCGTGCTCCTAGGGATGGCATGTTCTAGCCCTGGCCTGCCACCCCAGCAGACCCTTGCAACAAGCCAGATGACCCCCAACTTCATGAGGGCCTCCATTTTCCACATCCAGACTTCTCTCTCGTCAGAACTCCACCCAGCAGACCAGCCTATCACAGCCCGGCTCGCACAGCAACAAGCGGTCACTCGGTTCATCAATAAATGCTGGATTTAGAGATGACTACAAGAGTATGCTACCTGCACGGCAGAGCCTGGCAAGCTACCCGTGTTTTATTTGATATGCCAAATACCAGTAACAATTATAGACCTCATTTCGAATGGATTGAGGCTCTTTATGTTCCTGGAGCAAGCAGATGCTCTTGGGCTCTACTAGCATGAGACAGGACATATGGAGATGTTACTGGGGCCCGCTCGAGCAAATCGATGATGAACGGGAAGACAGTGATGCAGACAGTGATCGTGCTTCTATGTTTATAGACACCACTATCCAAGTTTCTAAAATCACCTAGGCTTTTGAGGCTTCTTAGTTGAAATACAGTTCAAGCTACAGGAAGTATGTGAATCCCCATTCTACCCACATGTTTGAGAATTTATACAAGCTCTTTATATTGCATATGAAATCTAAAGGAGTTTGCAATGATCTTTACAATGCTCAATTTTGATGTAAGTGAAGAAAGCTGGCAAATTGCAAACTTGTAAACTGTCAATTCTGTCCCCTCCTTTACATCTTCACTTTTCTTATTCTTTATTTATTTTCTTTTCCTTTTTTTTTGGTTTCTTTGTTTTAGAACAACGTCCAACTGTGCTCAGAGCTTTCTCATTCCTAGCTCTGTTTCAGGGATCAATCCTGGCAGTGATAAGACCATCAAATTAAATGCAAATAGTCAAACTGGGGTCAGCAGCAATGCAAGGCAAATACTTTAAATCCTGTACTATCTCCCTTGAACCCTCCTCTACATTATCAACTAAATGATTAATAGCAGAGTGAAACAGAATCTTAAATATGAATCATTGGAGAACCTGGGAGCTTAAAGTGAGAAGCAACATTTTGGAAAAACTAGAGTACTAAGGTAGTTATCAGAGTACCATGCTTTATGCTACAATTCTTAATATATTTTGATATCTCTTTTCATTTGTCTAAGATAGATTTGGATTTGTCCCCAAACCATAAGTTTTTTTTTCCAATTAAAGTTCCACTTCTTGACATCCCATGCATGAGTACTTAGACTCAAAGGAAACAAATCTAACACAGTAAATTTCTAGCTTTGACCCACCTCCACATCCACACCCACTCTTACATCAGACATACAGGATGAGAAAGGAACTGTAGTGCTGAAATCCTGGGCTCAACAGGTTTGAGATCCTACATCAATGTGAGATCCTATCCCATCCTGAATATATACAGGCTGGGAAGAAATAGAAACCTGGAGAAGAAACTCTAGTGTCAGACCCATGGCCTTTGGAGACAGTGGTTTTGACTACACCCCTGGAATTAGTTATTTAAATCCTCCTGGCTTGGAGAATAAGATGAAATTTCAATGTTTAGCTCTTCTTGTGAATCTTCTATCCAGAATCTGAGCTTGGGTCATATTCTCATGAGGATTTATGGAAAGTTACTCAACTTTTCCCTTCTCAAAAAATAGCCTCATTTCTGCATATGGCCTTGGGGCATACAACATGCCTTATAATTTCTTCACTGAGATCATCACTTATGGTGCTTCCTAATATATTTAGTCAAGAGTACAGAAAACCTAGATTGAACAAATCTTGTCCAACCACCTTATTTATTTTTGACATTTATAGACCATTGATATTCTTTATTGTATCTGCCTGTGAGTATGGCTTAGACTAGACCCTAATCAAAGTCTAGACCCACAACTTTCAGATTACTTTTTTCTGTCTGAAACCC
Organism: Cryptotis parvus; assembly: GCA_021461705.1. Classification (NCBI taxonomy): domain Eukaryota; kingdom Metazoa; phylum Chordata; class Mammalia; order Eulipotyphla; family Soricidae; genus Cryptotis; species Cryptotis parvus. Next base: position 26,209 of record JAJIBD010034232.1, read on the forward strand.
TCTGAAAAAATTAGATCTACATAATAGTACATAGATGAACTAGTTCTACATATTACAACTTGACCACACATAGGGTTAACTGATTTTCTGAAGTCACTACAAAAGTGTGGATTGAAGTTACCATCTTAGAGGACAATGAGGCCACTAATCTCACATCCTTCAATTCAGATATTAGGACACCCTTGGGGGACTTTTATTTTATAGTTCTGCAATTCATGTGCCTTCACTTCTATTCTGTGTTGACAGGAGAACTGTAATCATCTAGTTAGGTATAGATATGTCAATATTTAAAGTAGCTAACATCTCATCTAAGTTACCTAGATATCTTAGGACTAATTCTACAGAACTAATGTTAGATTAATTCTAGATATGATCTAAGACGTACACAAGTCAAGCAAAAACAACCCTAAATTCCTTGACACCCAATAACTATTGTATTAAAAACAATAAGAAAACAACATCAACAAGTGTAGTGCAAAAATGCAGACAAGAATGACACAGCATGTATATCACATGTCTTGCATATGGCTGACATGGATTCAGTCCTCAGCATCCTATATGGCCCCCAAGGCTGATGAATGCTTGAGGGACACTTATGGTATGCTGGTGGCTGTGTTGTCATAATACTGTATATATGAAGCTCTTTCATTAGTATTGTAAATCCCAGAGCTTCAATACAATTTGGAAGGAAAGAGCAAGAGTGAAAGTACAGAAGTTAAGGAGTTTGCCTTGCCAGCGGCCCACCTGGATTTGATCCCTGGCATCACTGGTAGTTCCCTGAGTACTGCCAAGAGTGATCACTGAGTATAGAGCCAGGACGAAGCCCTGAGCAACACTGGTGTGACACCAAAATAAAAACAGAAGCAACAAAATAGTATAAAGAAAAATATGTATTAAAAAAAATAAAACGAATGATGAAACATCAGGGCAAAATGATGAACATATAAACAGAATGCCAATAATTATATTCTAATGATTATCTTAAATTATCTTAATTAACTTAAATGACCTGAACATATAAATCTAGAATAAGTGTGGAAAATTAATCGAAACACAAAATCAAACTATTTGTTGACAAAAGGAAAAACATCTTCATTTTCAAGATAAATATCAGACTTAAAATAAAGTTTGGAAGGAAGTCCAAAGAGCAAATAGCATGTACTGCAGTACTTACATAAGGTAACATAGACTTCCAACCAAAAATTGTAGTAAAGCATAAATATTACAAAGAAGTTGAAGACAGTAACATTTCATATTTTAATATATATTTATTAAATAAAGAAGTTCCAAAATATATTTTAGTAATTATTAGTAAAAAGATAAGAGTGGGTAAAATTAATTGAATATATATAGGTATTTTAACACCCATTCTCAACTGTTATCAACTAAACAAAGAATAAATAACATAATTAAACATTAATTATAAAAATGGGCTTATAGACACTCATAGAACATTTAAACCCCAAAATAAGAATTTATGCCTTTTAAGTGTCCAGAAAATTTATAGTAGATTATATATTGTGTTAAAAGCATCAACAACTATATAAACATTAAAATTATACTAAATTTGTTTTTCTGATCACAGTGCTATAAAATTGGAACTAAATAACTCAAAGAAAATTGAACAAAAAGCTCAAGAAGATGGAAACTAAACAATATTCTAAGCAGCAGCAGGGTCAGTGAATAAATCAAAGCATAAGTTCAAAAATGTCTGCATGTCTGCAGGCAAATGAAAATAAAAAACAAATTAACAGAACCTATGGGAAGAAGAGAACCACTACTAAAAAGGAAAATTAATTAAGAGTGATACAACCTTCATAAATGAATAAGAAAACCTGTAAACAATTTAACCATTTAGCTAATGCAGCTAGAAAATAAAAAGATGCAGGCCTCGCAAACGGCTGGGGAGGCTGGAGCTCTGCTCGCGCCTGGCCTAGCTGACCATGGAACCCCGAGGAGGGCAGATGGGCTTTGGGAGTGGGCCCGCCGCCTCCGGGGTCCCGGAAGCAGCCAGATGAGACTCGCCCATCACACTAGCCACCATTTTCGCTGTCCGGATGCTGGGAAACTGCCTCACGACCAGAGGAACAGAGCAAAACCAGTTCGAGCCCAGGTCACGCGGCTTACGGCCGCGGTCCACTAAAATAGTGAAACAGTAAAGTCTTTTAGTGTACTGCATTCCACAAAGAGCAGGAAAGTTTGTTGGGAGGGAGATACAGAGAGGAAAGAAATGACATGCAGAACCCGCCAGGTGGTTGGGGTGCGGAAGGGGGAGGGAGGTGGGGACATTGGTGATGGGAGATGGGTTTGGGTGGAGGGTGCGTGTTGGAACCCTGTGGAACCAAGATTCTACATGAGTATCTTTCAATTAAAAAAAAAGAAAAGAAAAAGATGCAAATATCAGTAGCAGAGAGGAAATAACAAAACTTTGATTAAAATATAGATAAAAACAGTAAATTTTTGTTGTTGCTTGGTTTTTGTAATGGGAGCATTGTATACACCCTAGTAGTGACCACGGCTTACTCCTGGCTCTGCACTGGGATTACTTCTGATACACTCGAGGGACCATATTTGTGACAGGATTAAACCAGGCAGATGCAAAACAGGTACAAGCAGGGGGCCTTAAAGCCTGTTTCTCTCTCAAACTACTCAAAGATTTTAAGATAAATACAGTCACTTGATCACTTGATATCCCGTTATTCATTGATTTGCTCGAGCGGGCAGCAGTATTGTTTCCATTTGGCCCTATCACGTGCCAGTGTAGCCCAATGGCATCTGGTTGGTTTGGGAATATTAAGAGCCTTGAACTGTTCGTTCAGGGTCTTGATAAGGAAGTCTAACCGTCTTGTAGATGGTAACCAAACATTAGCCAAGAGGCACAAATGCTGGCTGACTTCGACCGAAAATGTGGAAAGATAGGTATACAGCTTAATCTCAACAAAACTATGTTCATGAAAAATGAACTAGTTCCTGAGGTCCTTTTCACTCTCAATGGAACAAACATCTCTGAATGCAGCAGCTATGTGTACAAGGGTTGAGAATTCAATATGATAAACGACCTAAAACCTGAGATGTGCAGGGAGGAAAAGAGCGGCATGGAATGCCTTCAAAAGCATTGAAACAATAGCCAAAAGAACAAAGAACCTCTGGCTCGGGCACATCTCTTTGATTCCACCATTCTCCCTGCATTAACATACGCCTCAGAGATTTGGGTCCTATGAAAGCAGGATGAGAATACCATTTGGGTCTTCCAAAGAGGAATCAAAAGAACCATGCTTGGAATATCACACCTCACTCAAGTGAGAGAAGGAATCGGAGTTCCCACCTCAGTTGCTATTCTAAAATCAAGGACGCTGTCTCATCTGCCAGAGCATCAAAAATCAGATGGGCTGGTCATATATTGCGATCTGGAGACGACCGTTGGACTAGAGCTGTTACCAATTGGATCCCACGGGACATCAAAAGATCATGTGGCCGCCCACCTACAAATACAGTCAACAAACACAAAATAGGAAAAGAAAGTCTGAAAACAATTGATCCCAGATATGCAAATTGAAGCTAATAAAAAATAAAGATGGCCTAAGCAATGAAATCTATTAAACTTTCAATGGAATGAATACTTTTTTTTCTCAAACTCTTCCAAAAGAGTAATAAAGAAGAATGACTCTGAAATACATTTTATGTGGTCAACATTGTTCTGATAGTAAAACAGGACAAGGATATAGGAAATAGAGAACCATTAACTTATGTCTCTGGTGAAAATAGCAAATAACTTTCAACAAAATGGCACACTGAATTCAACAATGCATGAGAAATATTATGTTCAAGTATAATTTATACTAGTATGTTGAGAAGTTTCAACATATGTAAATAATTCAGAGTAGTATACTATAGTAATAAAGGAACAACAAATATCATTTTATACAAGTGAATTCTGAAAAGGATTCATGAGGTATTGCACCCCTTTATGATAAAATCTAATTCTCAATAAAATTGGGATAAAAAGAAGACATCTATATCTAGTGTCCATCATATAATATAAATCCAGAGCTATTGTGCTTAATGGTAAAATACAAAACCTTTTTCTATAATTTTAGTAGTATAACAAGGCTATCCACTATCACCAATTTTAGTAGACTGAATATAAAAATCTTATTCAAAGTAATTATAAAATAATAAATGAAAAGAATTTATATATAAAAAGAACTATGAATATTTACAGATATATGATAATTTGTTAATCCCAAATTTTCTATCAAAAATGATAGATAAATTAAGGAACAATAGTCCCTGGGCACAGAGTCAATAGTAAACACTGGGTATTGCTAGGTGTGGCCCCAAAAGAAAATAAAAACGGAATTGCATAGAGATAAGGGCAACCTGAACGCACTCTTCCACTCTTGCAGTATAGTCAAGTGTAATTTACTGTATTCTAACTTAGCTTATACTAAGAATTACACTGCCCAGAAAGATGGCTGCATACCTAGTTCTGTATTTCTTAGATAAACATGTTCTTCCAATTTTACCAGTATCTGGATCCAGACTATTGGCCTGAGTGTTCCTGCTGTCTTTTGTATAATAGATACGTTATAGGCACTAAAGCACTGCACAAAGTGAGAAGAAGCTATGAAAAAATAAGCTAAAATTATTGTACGGGACAGTTTCCAGTGAGGCATATTCTTTTGTTATTAAATTTGTTGAAAGTTTTGTAATGAAAACTATGCATAACTATTATAAAAATACTCAGGGCCAGAGCAGGTGTACAGTGAGTAGAGTGCTTGCCCTGCATGCTTGTGACAGATCCAAGTTAAGTCCACAGCAACACATATGGTCCCCTAAGCTCCACTAGAAGTGGTCCCAGTACACCGAGCTTATAAGTCCTCAGCACCAATGTGGGTTACCCCAATTTTATTTAAATACTGATCAAAACATGAAAGTGCACTGTTTTGTTTATTTCTGAGCAATATCTTAATTTTGAAGAGTTTTGACATCAAAAAGATTGTCCTTTAGTGACATGCTGCTTTATTAACTCCAAATAATTTTCTCTAGAGCTACTTCATATTGATAGCTGATTTCTCTCTTTTTTATAAAGAGAAACTATCAAAATTAATTGATATATGATGATACTTCCTAATAATTAGGCAGGGATTTGACAAATTATAGCATATAAGAATATGAGTTTTCTCTTCAACCAACAATTTTATTTATGGTACCAAACTCCCACATGATGCATCCAGTCTTTCATAAGTCTGTCCTTGTGACATTTTCATTAAAAATAAAAATTAGTAGCAACCGAATGCCTGCCATAAAGAAATGCAGATTATATATACAGCAATAAGAGAACATAAGGTAAGTATATCAAATGAATGATTTTAAAAACATTACCTGAAGTAAATGAATTACCAAAATTATGTACTTGACACTCATCATTAATAGAGTATTGTTAACTCATATTGCAAATTACTAACACACTAAAGTCTCTAGACATAATTGAAAGGATAAGACCACCTTGAAAATTATACTTACTTCTAAAGAAAATATTAGAGTACAAAGAAGGACTCAAATAATTTAGTATAAAACATATAAACTTGATGGTATTAAAGACTTTTCTATCAGACCCTAGCAACTCAGTTTTATTTAATCCAGCTGATTAAAACTTAAGAGTTGATTTTTCATAACTTCACTAACTGAGATGTGTATTACCTAAATCATAGAATGGTCTCCAGAAATGGCCCAACACACACACACACACACACACACACACACACACACACACATATATAATCACTGCATCACTGTCTTCCCATTGTTCATCGATTTGCTTGAGTGGGCACCAGTAACATTTCCATATGGCCTGTCGCAAACAAGTGTAGTCCAAGGGCATCTACTTGCTCCAGGCACAGGAATATATATTATATAATATATAATTATATATGTATAAAAATTTGGAGACACTCCTGGTGGTGCTCACGGGAAAGTTCAATCTCAACATTTGGGGGTTGTTCATGGCAGTTTTTGGGGAACCCTAAGTCAGGGAAGAAACCTGGCACTCTTAAATGCAGAGTACTTACCCTGGTCTATTATCTGCTATGGTATATTGTGGTTGGTACATTTTATGCATATTTTCCATGATATGGAGACATATTTACAGCTAGAAAGACAACAATCTTATCAGATCATTGGCAAATTGTTCACAGAAATACATACAATTCTTACAAATACCCACAAACCCTACCATAGCACACACACTATATTAATACATTCCTTCCAGGTTTGATTCTTGAGTAGATGAACATTTTTTTTTTTTTTTTCTTTTCTTTTTTATTCATAAAAACACTGTGATTTACATATTTTCTCACTGTATAGTTGTCACAGCATTCATTGTTCAATACCAGTTCCACCACCTGTGTGCCCCCTACTGCCTACAAAGGCCACAACCACCCACCCACTCCCCATTCCCATGCCAGCTCCCTCAGTTGGCTACAACCACATTGATCATTGCAGAAGATATAATGGAAAGGTCCTGACAAAGACCTGAGCCTAAATGGGTTGTTATGTCAACCTGTAAGCCACAGGAAGTCGTTGTAGCAGTTGAGTGTCTGATCATTCGCTCCAGAGTTACTGATCAGTCCTGGTGCATGATCGGTTGTAAAATGATATCTGGACCCTAACAGTTTTTAACACTAACTTTCATTAGACCATAATTATAAGATTTATAGGAAGGAAATTTAATCTTTTCAAATATGACTGGGTTTTATATATATATATGTATATATACTATATATATGTATATATGTGTGTATTATAAAACATATATTTATATTCATTTGTGCTTGTCTTACACCTATTAACAACATTGCTTATTTTTCAAACACTTTTTGCCTTTTGTGAAAACTGTACAAATAAAAAATATTTTAAATTAAAAAATTCGAAATTCAACCTAATTCTATATTTAATGCATTAAAAGAAAAAAAACTTGCATGGCTAACTGTAGTTTAACATTATAAGTTCTTTGATTCTATTCATGAATAAGGGTTTAAGAATAAAGAAAAACTGATATACCATCATATTATCAAAAAAAACATTTGCTATTTCTAATAAAATATGTGATAGGTTATAAGTGGAAGGAATTGCTAAGCATAAAAATACATACCATTAAAAGTAATTTTAGTAGTTAATCTTTTGTTTATTTAAACTATTTTAATATATTAAAATCTTTCTAATATATTAAAATTTCTAATATATTTTCTAATATTTTTCTAATATATATAATATATTATATATTAATATAATATATTAATAAATTATATAATTAATGTAATAGATTAAATATATTACATCATATTAAATATTATGATATAATAATATTTAATAATATTTAATATTATAATATATTAATATAATATATTAAATATATTATATATTAATATATAATATATTTTCTAATACTTTCTAATATATTAAAATTCGGCCCAGGTATGCTGGTCCAGAGACTCTCACACATGGGGCAGAGCTGTTCCTTGCTCTCCCTGTGCACAGCCATTCATGAGGCAGTTGGGAGGCATGGAGGGTTCTAGCCCTGGCCCACCACCTCGGCAGAGCCTCACAACAAGCCAGACCACCCCTCCTCGCTCCACGGGCGCCGCCATTTTCCACTTTTGGACTTCCCTCTTGTCAGAACTCCACCCAGCAGACCAGCCCATCACAGCCAGGCTTGCACGGCTCAGCGCGGTTCATCAGTAAATGCTTTATTTGGAGGTGTTTAAAAGAGTTTGCCTCCACGCGGCAAGCCTGGCAAGCTTCTCGTGTTGTGTATGATATGCCAAATTCAGTAACAATTATATTAGGTCATTCCTATCACCTAATATAATGGTTTGAGGCTCTTTATGTTCCTGTAGCAAGCCGATGCCCCTGGCTCTACTGGCATGAGACAGGACATATGGAGATATTACTGGTGCCCGCTCTAGCAAATAGATGATCAACGGGAAGATCGTGATCGTGATCGTGATCATGAAAATCATTCTATTTAAATATTTTATTTTTGTGTGTGTATCTTTTTTAAAATATTTTATTATACCACTGTGAGATATACAATTGCATAGCTGTTTATGTCCGGGTTTCAGTCATACATTGTTTCAGCACCAATCCATCAACCAGTGCCCATTTCCCACCACCAATGTCCCCGCTTCCTCCCTCTCCCCTTGCCTGCCTCTATGGAGAGTTCTTTATCTCTTTTCTAAGAGTAAATATTAACTGAACAAATGAGGACAAGTTGAATGAGAAATAATGGTTCATGAGTTGGGTCAATAAAGGTTTGTTGAAAATGTGTTTCAGTTGATACTAGTATAAAATGAAGAAAGCATCTTAAACAGGGGTATATGGTCCAGGGATATACAAAAAGAATAACGCCATGCACAAAAATTAGATCAAAGTGTATTAAAGGTCTCAATATCAGACCTGAATCCATAAAATACATTGAAGAAAATATAGGAAAAACCCTCCACGACATTGAATCTAAAGGCAACTTCAAAGATGGAACACCACTAACAAAGCAAATGGAAGCAGTTGTCTTTGTACAGGTCCTTTACACACTTGGTTAAGTTGATTCCTAGGTATTTGATTTTCCTGTCACACAATTGTGAATGGAATCATTTCCTTAATATCCCTTTCTTCTCTTTCACTATTTGTATATAGGAAAGCCACTGACTTTTTGGTGTTGATTTTGTATCCTGCCACTCTGCTATATGTGTCTATTGTTTCTAGGAGTTTTTTGGTAGAGAGTTTAGGGTTCTCTATGTATAATATCATATCATCTCCGAATAATGAGAGCTTGACTTCTTCCTTGCCTATCTGGATGCCCTTGATGTCCTTTTCTTCTCTGATTGCTATGGCAAGTACTTCCAGTACTATATTGAACAAAAGAGGTGAGAGGGCAACCTTGTCTTGTCCCTGATCTCAGGGGGAAGGCTTTCAATTTTCCCCATTTAGAATGATGCTCGCTGTGGGCTTTTGGTAGATGCCTGTAACTATCTTGAGGAAAGTCCCTTCAATTCCCATTTTCTGGAGGGTTTTAATCATGAACGGGTGCTGGGTCTTGTCAAATGCCTTCTCTGCATCTATTGATAGGATCATATGGTTTTTATTTTTTTCTCTTATTGATATGATGTATTATGTTGATTGACTTGTGAATGTTGAACTTTGCATTCCCGGGATGAATCCTACTTGGTCATGATGTATAATCTTGAAATTTGCCTATAAATGGATGGGCATGGAGAAGATTATGTTGTGTGAAATTAGCCAGAAGGAGAGAGACAGATACAGAATGACTGCACTTATTTGCATGACATAAATATATATGTACATATTATGATACCAATATCCAAGGTCAAGTGAAACGTGTATCAGGAGGTCCTGTCAAAGGTGGAAATTATCACAAACATGTGGGAAATTATCACAAACATGTGGCTAGGTAAGACAGAGAATTGAACAGTGTGCTAACAATTGTTGAGGGTACTAATATCAACCTAGAACTGAGCATTAAATACAGGCAAAAAGATACACATGACAACCCTTTAATGTATGTTCTGTAATCCATAGTCTGAAGGGAAGGAAAAGAGAAAGAGAGAAAAAGGGAAAGAAATCAAGAACCTGCCATGGAGGTGGGCTGGGGAGGGGGAGGGAACTGGGGACGTTGGTGGTGGGAGATGGGCACTGGTGGAGGGATGGGTGCTGGAACACTGTATGACCAAAACCCAAATATGAACTTTTAATTGTATATCTTTGTAATTGTATATCTCACAGTGGTATAATAAAATACTTAAAAAAAGAAACTGGAAGCAAAGATAAACATGTGCGACTACATGATCCTAAAAAGCTTCTGCACCTCAAAAGAAACAGTGATCAAGATAAAAAGACAGTCCACAGAATGGGAAAGAATATTCACCCAATACCCATCCAATAAAGGGTTAATATCCAGAATTAACAGGCACTGGTAGAACTTTACAAGAAGAAAACAGCCAACCTCATCAAAAATGGGGAGAAGAAACAAATAGAAACTTTGACAAGGAAAAAATTCGAATGGCCAAAAGGCATATGAAAAAATGCTCATTATCATTAGTCATCAGAGAGATGCAAGTAAAAACAACAATGAGATATCATCTCACACCACGGAGACTGGCACATATCCAAAAGAGCAAGGACAACTAGTGCTGGCAAGGATGCAGGGAGAAAGGAACTTTCATCCATTGTTAGTGGGAAGGTTGACTGGTACAGCCTTTTGGGAAACAATATGGACATTCCACCAAAGATTAGAAATTGAGCTCCCGTTTGACCCAGCCATACCACTCCTGGGAATATACCCTGGGAAGCCCAAAACACAGAGCAGCAACACCATTTGCACTTTTATTTTCATAGCAGCACTATTCACCATAGCCAGAATCTGGAAACAACCAGTATGCCCGAGAATTGGTGACTGGATAAAGAAACTGTGGTGCATCTACACAATGGAATATTATGGAAAAAATGAAGTTATGAAATTTGCCTATAAATGAATGGACATGGAGAGGATCATGTTAAGTGAAATTAACCAGAAGGAAAAAATATTGAATAACTACTACATTTATTTGCATGGCATAAATATGTATATATATATTTATATATATAAATATATATATATATATAATAATACCAATATCAAAGGTCAGGCAAAACATGAATCAGGGGATCTTGTAAACAGGTGGAATCTACCACACAAGCGTGTGGGAGTCCGAGGTGTGGTAAGGCAGAGAAAGGAATTGTTGAAAATGATAATACCAGCCTGGAACTGAGCATTGAATACAGGCAAAAAGATTCACATGATAACTTCTAAATGTATGTATTGCAATACACAATGTATTAGAGAAGGAAGAGAGAGAGAGAAAGAGAGAGAGAGAGAGAGAGAAAACCTGCCACAGAGGCAGGCTAGAGATGGGGAGGTTTTGGGACATTGGTGGTGGGAAATGGGCATTGGTGGGGATGGGTGCTAGAACACTGTATGACTGAGACCCAGATATGAATATCTTTGTAATCGTATATCTTATGGTGGTTATCACTGTCTGAATCACTGTATTCCCGTAGATCACGGATTATCTGGAATGGGCACTATAACATCTCAATACATTCTGTCACATGCGAGATAGCCCAAAGGAATATTCCTTTATGTTCTTTATGTTCCTGCCCACTCAAGGAACATAAGGAGCCTCAAACCATTCCATCAAGTCATGGGAATGAGGTCCATAATTGTTACTGGCATTTGGCATGTCAAATATGACACGGGTAGCTTACCAGGTTCTGCTGTGCGGGTGGGATTCTCTTTGTAGTCACGTCAAAATTTGAGCATTTATTGATGAACTGTGCAGCCACAAAGTGGCCGCATGAGCTCATCTGTAACCAGCTCTTCTGCTGGGTGGAACTCTGAGGAGAGGGAGTCCGATGTGGAAAATGGTGGCCCTCATGATGTGGGAGTTCCTCTGGCTTTTTGCTAGGCGCTGCTGGGGTGGCAGGCCAGGGCTAGAACCCACCATCCCTCCTGGAAGCCTCGTGATGAGCTGGGCACAGGGAGAGCAAGTAGCAACTCTGCCTATTGTGGTATAATAAAATATATGGTGGTATAATAAAATATTAAAAAAGAATAAATATATGGAACAATAGCATTTGAAAAGATTAACATTTAATTAGAACTACTTTGGATACTTGGTTTGCTATTTCTTTTACTATAATTATCTGTGCAATTTATTCAAATGCTGCTTTCCTACAAGGTAAAATGGAGGATAGAAGCGGTGATCTGATGTTTTAAAGATAAAGGTTAAATGAGTCGAAAGGAAATGTAGGCCACTTGACCTTGTGAGATATAGCAGGTGGACCTTCAATTCTGTAAATTCTATGCACACGTAGATAAATGGAACAATTGGACTCAGTTCACTCGGAGTACATTTTGAATCTTTTTAGAATTTATAATTAATGAACTTTTACAATATCCTTTTACTGCTCACCAAATTCATGCACTATTTGCATATATTTTCCAAAATTGCTTAGTAAAAGAAAATATTTTAGAAAAATGGCTTAAATGTGGTGGTTTAATTAACCCTTTCTTTCTGTGTATATTCCCATTTAATATTTCCTGAGGGATTTTCTTTTTCAGCTACAATTTATATTCAACTAATTTCTAATAATCTATTAAAGTAATAACTGATAGTCCCTAGGCAATATAAAAGTAAGGTTAATAATATAGTTCTCTTCACTATTTAACAGTATTGTCCTTCATTTTACTTGGATAATAATCATGAAATAATGAACAATATTTCTTGAGAGAAAAGTAATCATGAAAATATTTAACAACTCTGTTATGCCTATGGTGGCTACAAATATACAGATTTAGGGATGGAAGCACATAAGTTTCCTTTACTTAAAAATATATATTGCTCTCTATACTGTATTTTGGGAACACAGTATATCTCATTGAGACAAAGTAGTTTAGTAGCAAAAAAGAGTTGTTTATTGTTCTACTATTAAACTGTCTCAATCTGGAACAAGGTTAAATATCAGGAAACTTTACAATACACATAATATAAATGTGTTTTGGAAAAACATGCACAGGAGGTCAGACTAAGAAGAAAAAAAGTCTGAAGAGATACAAAGCCTGCTTTTTTTAAAAAAGAAAAAAGGTATCCTGAAATTTGTTCTTTCTCTTAAAAAGAGAGTAAATATAGGAACAACTTGATGTAGTTATAGTTTTGAGAAATGTCAAGATGATTCTTCAAATATGATCACACTTTACCTTTGACAAATTATATAACTTCTTTGAAATTCAGTTGATCCGCTAACCGAATGCTGATGAAACATTTTCTTTAGAAGAATTTCTGCAATAATTAAGCACATTAATTCTGGTAGGTAAACCATAAGGAACCACCTACTAATGAATGCTTTCATAGTAATCATTAATAACAACTAAAACTGAATAGTTGAAACTCACAATTTTATCAGAACTTATCACTGCCATGTTGTTTCGGGAAAATTTTCTATCCTTTAGATTTTGTTTGTATATGGGTTTGTACCCAGTGGTGCTCAGGGATCATTCTTGGTTCAGTGGTAGGAGTTACTCTTGACATTTCTAGGAGTTCAGTGTATGGTGCCAGGAACAAACACCTGTGTTAGTGGGAATGCAAAACAAGCATCTTAACTCTACATATCTCCCTGGTCGGAATTGCCTAATTTTGACTGTCAGGGAACGGCCGTTAGGGTCTCCGACAGTGTCAGGACAGAGATTCTCTTCTACCTCCGAGGACGCCGGGAGAACAGATGAAAACTCACGAGTCCGGCGCAGTTCCAAAAAGGCTTTTAACAGTACAAAAGCTCTTCCACAGCATTCCAACATAATGAACAAACTTTAGCTCTGGACCGAACATAGACCATACAAAAGAGCCTAAGTTTCCCACCAAAGAGAGAGGATCTCACCCGAGCTGAGTCCTACCCAGAAGATGGAGCAAAAGGCCAAAGAGTAAAAAGCCAAAAGCCAAAAGCAAAAGGCCGAGGAGCCAAAAGCCACAGGAGTCAAAAAGCCGAAAGCTAAAGGGCCCAAAAAGTGAAGGAGCCTCAAGTCAGTCCCCTTATATACACAAAAGTAATCCAACTGGGATGGTCATGTCAACAATGAACTCTAAACAGAGTGTAGTGCCACACCCTATTGCAGGTATAAACAAAGATTATACCAAGGTCTAATCCTTTCTACCAAGATTATCTCTTATGTAAAACACTGGAGAGAGGGGGCTGGTATAAAGTAATACATCTTAACTAAATGAGCTTCATGTAATCTAGATAGTACCCACAAGGTCCTTCTTATTATTATTTGCACCAGGGTGATTCTGAGTATCTTGTTCTCGTGTACTGAATGGATCACACCCGCCTGCTTAGAGCAAACTAGTATGATCCTTCCTATAGTCTTCCTATAGTCTCAGCGTAGCCAGGGTGGTAGTCTCCTGGTAAATTCTAACTGTCCCACGCTGGGTGCAGTGGATATAAAGAGGAACTTTGGGGGCTGGAGTGATAGCCCAGCGGGTGGGGCGTTTGCCTTGCACGCAGCCGGCCCATGCCGGCCAGGGTTCGATTCCGGCATCCCATATGGTCCCCGAGCACCGCCAGGAGTGATTCCTGAGTGCAGAGCCAGGAGAAACCCCTGAGCATTGCTGGGTGTGACCCCCAAAAAAAAAAAAAAAAAAAAAAAAAAAAAAAAAAAAGAGTTAAAAAAAAAATAAAGAGGAACTTTGCCTAATCTAGAAAACATAGAAGTCTTAGTAGATGCATAAGTCAGAAGTTATTCAATCAAGGTGACTTCTGTAACTGCCACACCCTCTAGCAGTGTTTACATAGAAGAGAGGTCTCATTAGAATGAACCTTGACTTAAATAGATTAAGTTGGGAGTGGGCAAAACAACAAAACTCCCAGAATAGCTAAACCTGTCCTCCAACACTTGACTACATACCTAAATTTGGTTTATTAATATGTATATGTATACACAAATTAGTATACATAAATGCATGAGTATTGATCCATATATGGATATTAATATATGATTATATAGATTCTTAAATCTTTCCTCTATTTTCTCTTGTTTCAAAATCATTTTTTTGGTCTCCTACCTAGCTAAGCATAAAATGGACATTAAATACCTGAGATGCTTTGAATTTTGATTCTTTGCTTTCTCATTATACTTTAGGTTTCTTACATTCTGTATTCAAGAGGAAGTAGAATGAAAAATGGAATTTTATTTTTTTTTTTTTTTTAATTTTTTTATTTTTAAAATTACAAAGATATACAATTAAAAAGTTCATATTTGGGTTTTGGTCAAACAGTGTTTGCAGCTCCCATCCCGCCACCAGTGCCCATCTCCCACCACCAACGTCCCCGGTTCCCTCCCCCTCCCCAGCCCTGCTCCATGGCAGGTTCTTGATTTCTTTCCATTTCTCTCTCTCTTTCTCTTTTCCTTCCCCTCCAGACTATGGGTTACAGAACATACATTAAAGGGTTGTCATGTGTATCTTTTTGCCTCTATTTAATGCTCAGTTCTAGGTTGGCATTAGTACCCTCAACAATTGTTAGCACACTGTTCCATTTCTGTCTTACCTAGCCTCTGAATCCCACACGTTTGTGATAATTTCCACCTTTGACAGGACCTCCTGGAAAAATGGAATTTTCTTAAGGTACAGAGTACAACTATCCTAATAGCATTTTAAAAATATTTTATTTTATTCACTATAATTTATAAGATAGTGTCAGTATAGGGCTTCATGCTTACAGTGTTCCAACACATCATCCCTAACTGGAAGGTCCATTTCCCTACACCATTGTCTCTGAATAGCCCCTTACCCTACCAGTCCACCCACTACCTCCAACACTCCTTCCCATGTTTCACTGCCTTTTTAACTCTATTCTGTAGATCAGTTCTTCGATTATGTTTCTTTGTTCTTTCCTTATTATTCTTGTTTTTATCCCATATATGACAGAGAGCTCATTCAGGTTGAACATCACTTTTTGTCTTCTCTTATAGCTCAGCAGTGTCCATTATGCACACATACCATAATTTATCTATCAAACTATTATCTTCTATACTTGGGTTGCTTATGAATCCTGACTATTGTGAATAGTGATGCAATGAATATAGGAGTGCAAATGACTTTTCTAACTGGAGATTTTGAAAAGAAGTTGATTTATATATCTTGAATATTGACCTTTTATCAATTGGTTGTTAGGAAATATGTTTGCCAATCTATTGCTTTGCTTTGCTTTTCTAAATTCCCTTCACTATTTCTTTTGTAGTGCAGGAACTTCTTAATTTTTGATTTAGTCCCATTTGTCTTTGCTTCCATTTGATTGTTCTATTGCATTGAATCATTGAAGGTGTCGCCAGATTGTTTCTATCTGTTTTGGGGTCATACTTAGTGGTGTTTGGGATCCATAGATAAATCCCAGGTCAGCTGCGTACAAGGCAGTAGCCCTGACTGTACTAGCTCTAGTCATACCTCTAGATTTAATTTCATGGGCTGTGTATGCCTAAGTATAACCGTTGGCTTCAGGTCTTACATCCATTTTGAATAGACTTTTATAAATGGTGTGAGATAGGGTCTGATTACATTTTTTAACAAGTGATTGGCCAATTTTCCCAACATCATTCATTCCCTTATTGAGGATTAACTGACCATATGCCTGAGGATCTGTCTCTGGGCTCTCAGTTCTATACTATTGGCCACTAGACTAAAATTCTATCTTCATTCCAGTACCACATTGCATTGTTTATCACTGCTTTATAGTTTAATTTTATGATTGGAAAAGGTAAACCTCTCATCTTTGTTCCTAGATTTGCTTTAGCTAGCAGGAGGGAGGATGTTATTACTCCATAAATATTTCAACAGTGTGTGTTGTTTATGTCCTTTAAAAATGGCATGGCATTTTAATAGAGACAATATTGACTCTTCATAGAAATTTGGGCACAATTATCATATTGACAATATGAATCTGTCCCATATATGAAAGGGGTTTTCTCACATTTCATTATCTATTATTTTATTTATTTGTCTTTTTTTTTTTTTTTGGTTTTTGGGTCACACCTGGCAATGCTCAGGGGTTTCTCCTGGCTCTGCACTCAGGAATTACTCCTGGCGGTGCTCGGGGGACCATATGGGATGCCGGGGATCGAACCCAGGCCGGCATGGGCCGGCCGCGTGCAAGGCAAACACCCTACCCGCTGGGCTATCACCCGGCCCCTTATTTGAATAGTGATTTATGTTTACAATTTTTAATGATTTTAAAAGTTTTTTTTATTTTGTAGATTCCCAAGGAAAAAATTTATTAAATAGGATGGTCCATTTTCTATTTTTTAAATGTGATTACAGATTATGACCAATATACCTAGGTAATATAAATAATACAATATAATATAAATTATCAAATCATATTAAGAAGAGTAAATAAAACCTCATGCATGGGAGAAAGAGATGTTCCTCCATCTACACTTGCACTCTCAGCAGGTGTAACTCCTGAGTGCAGAGACAGGTGTAACCCCTGAGCATAAACAGGTGTGATTCAAAAGCAAAAAAGAAAAAATAAATGAACATAAGGAAAAAGAATCATGCACAATCAAATTAGTAGAAAAAGAGAATTTCCATTTCAATGGAAGAATTATGTAATAATTTGACCATTTGTCAAAATAATTCTCAGACTTTCCATTAGAAATGAAGCCTATGGGATTGTGTGTCTGCATGTGTGTGTGTGTGCTAAAGAATTTACTCACACAATTCTTAAGTTTTAAAATCCAAAATCTGCAATTAAGCTTCAAACTGGGACATAGGGAGACAGTCGCAGCTTGATTCCAAAGGCATCTTGCAGACAGAATTTTAGGGAAGTCAATAGTTTTCTTAAGATCCTCACAGGGCCGGAGTGACAGTGCAGTGGGGAGGGTATTTGCTTTGCACAAAGCCCACCCAAATTTGATCTCCAGTATCCAATATGGTTCCCTAAGCACTGACAGGAGTAATTCCTGAGTGCAGAGCCAGGAGTAACTCCTGAGCATCGCTGGGTGTGACTCAAAAGAAAAAAGAATAATAATCTTCATCTGATGGAATAAGAGCTATTCATTTCATGGGATAAAGTCTATATTACTCAATGACCATTAATTTTATAGTAGTTCTATTCAAAAATAACCTTCACGGAAATATAAATCACAGTATTTTCTTGAATATTTGGTACCATGTTACAACTATTTGACAAATACAATTCAATATTATCTTTTATTTTAATGAAAATGGATGGAAAAAGCAATAATTCCAAAATAGGCTCAAGTAAAATAGTTAAACACAGGAAAAATACTTGTGCCACTGAAGATTGACTCTTTCGGAATGATTTCTTGGTAAACATTATATAACATGGGCCCTATATACTATATATTCAGGCAAGGACTCCTTTGAAGAAACAAGACATGCTAGTTTTTTAAAACAACAAATAAAGTCTCAGATGCTTGAGTAAAAAGACAGAATATTCTGCTATATCCATGCTTTGTGGTATTAGAAATAGTTTGGCCGGGTCCATCTGACTCTAGAGACAAGATGAGTAGTGCCAAACAGGAAATCTATTATAGTGTAGAAAGACTACTGAAACCTTTTTTTATTAATTATTGCTTGAATAATAATTCAATCATTATCGTACATGTACAAATTATTGCAGTCATCTTTGTCACATACTTGAACCTGAGTTTACATGCAGAATAAACCAAAGAGCAGCAGACCATGACATTGATGTAAGTGTGCTGCCACCTAAAATTAACCAGCAATTTAGAAGAGTCTCCACTTAAGACAGAACTTCATAGAGTAGGCGTATCTTCAAGCAGGTGCAGAAGTAAGGTAGCACGATAAAATTAGCATCTAGGCTCAGACCTAAATTGCTCCTGACATTCTTACATATTGCCAAGCAGATTTTTCTTTTGCTTGAGTTTTAAGTTGTGATTCTATATATTCACTATATATTATTATAAACCAAATAGAAAGGAAAAACCTTACCTTTTTATTTTTCTATTGCAAGAGTACCAAAAAATATTCATGATTAACTAATGAATAATGACCAAATGAACCAAAATAGTTAATGCAATATCCATGTCTTATCTTTGAAATTTAAATAGTGAGGTGGTAAT
Organism: Cryptotis parvus; assembly: GCA_021461705.1. Lineage (NCBI taxonomy): Eukaryota > Metazoa > Chordata > Mammalia > Eulipotyphla > Soricidae > Cryptotis > Cryptotis parvus. The sequence continues at coordinate 44,921 of JAJIBD010034232.1, forward strand.
ATTGCTAACACACTATGAATCAATCCTAGCTGTCATTTAAATACACCCTCAGCAACTAGTTAAACAAGTAAAATTCTCTGGGTATACGACCACAAAAAGTACCCCGATAAGCCAGTTCTCAGTCATAGACGGTGATGCCAGAGAATCATAACTGTGTGACAGATACAGAAGACACAGAAGAGAGCAAAAGATACTTATACTAACTGATAGCTTACTACTAGAAATCTTACTTTTATATTTTGATAATAATATAGTTTATTATAGAAATAATACTAGATAAGGATTAAAAAAGGAAGTGACTGGGGGCCAGAAGGATAGCACAGCAGGTAGAGCAATTGCCTTGCACATGGCAGACCTGGGTTAGATTCTCCGACATCCTATATAGTCTCGTGAGCACCCCCAGGAGTAATTTCTGTGTTCAGAGACAAGAGCAACCCCCTGATCATGGCTGGGTGTGACACAAAAGATCAAAATAAATAAAAAGATAGATAGATAACTAAATAAATAAGCAGGTAAATAAATAATAATAGAGAGATAGATAGATAGATAAATAAATAAATAAAAATGGTAGGGAGTATGATAGAAAATGATTGTAAGCTATTATAAAAATTAAAAAGAGGGGATGGAGTGATAGCCCAGCGGGTAAGGCGTTTGCCTTGCACGTGGTCGGCCCATGCAGGCCCGGGTTCGATCCCCGGCATCCCATATGGTCCCCGAGCACCGCCAGGAGCAATTCCTGAGTGCAGAGCCAGGAGTAACCCCTGAGTATTGCCGAGTGTGACCCAAAAAAGCAAAAAAAAAAAAGGATTAATTAATAACACAGACTAAGATATACTCACATAAATGAAAACCACTATTTCGAGACTAATGTGGAACAATGTAAACCAAGAAATATGGGATTTTTTCTCTCTCCTATGTCCTTGGAAAGAATTTTTTGGAGGTATGGAATTAGAAAAGATTGAGTAAAACAATAATTTTATAATTTTAAATGTGTCTTTGAAGTATCATTAAACTAGATAAATTTTACCATATACTTATATGTATGTACATATATACATATGTATGCAAGTATAAATGAGTAAATGAATATGTATATTTTCTAGATATTCCACTGAAAATGTCTAGAAACTATGAACAGTGCTATGCCAATGAGAACCCACAGTGCTTTAATATTTTGTGGTTTATTATGCTAATTTTTAAGGCAAGGTATGTACAATAAAAACTCTAAGCTTCTGAAACTGTCCTTGACAGTTTTCTTTTACAAGAACTATCTAAACTACAAGTAACCAATAACTATACTATACTGAAGTTTAAGTTTAACAAACATTTTTAAATATGTAATAGTTTAGGGGCTGGAGTGACAGCACAGCAGGTAGGGCATTTACCTAGCACACCACCGCCCAGCGGTTCAATCCCTGGAATCTTACATGCTTCCCCCAGTATGGCCAGGAATTATTTCTGAGTGCAAGCCAGGAGGAACCCCTAAGTATTGCTGGGATGTAAATAAATATTGCTTGAATTAAAAAAAAATTTTTTAAAAAATTAATCTGTTATATTTCATGATAATAGAAAACTAGTTGAAATAGGAATACCAAGCATTTACTTGTCTTCCTTAAATGAACTTCACCACTTACAAATGATTATTTTTACAAAACTAACACAACTAAATCATGATAAATAAATAACATAACTTATATAACCCAAATTCGCTACTCTAGGTAAATAAATAAATCACTGGCTATAAATATTCACTTTCTAAATCTATAAAATCATGCATCAGACATTTTGTATCCTTTGATGGAAAGTGTGGGCTAAAAGTGATATAAAACCTGGAGTTGATAAAATCACATAATTCAATTGCCAAATTAAAAGTAGATTATATATGTATAAATCATATATTTATGTATATATTATTTTGTATGAATAAGTTACATGCTTATACATATATAATCTGGTCTTTGAAGTCTAGGCTTGTTAAACTCATGCTCCAGAAAAAAGTCACAGTGACCTTCCACGTAATAGAGTCTCCAAAACAGCCCCTTAAGCAAGTGGGGGCATTGTTTTCTATTTAACAAATACATTAAGAACAAAGACTGGGATATTTACCTAGTTGAGGCCCTACGATTATAATCAATTAACAAGTGACTTTAATGTACAGCTGTTAAGTTATGGTACTCTCCTGTTTTGCCTTAGCAGAACTTTTCCTACTTGGCTGCATATTTTAGCCCATTTGTCTAAATTAACCTAAACTTACTTTACCCAGGAGACAACCTCAACCTCAACCCCAGTGTGATGTTTTAATTTGGCGGGAAGGCAATTTCCCACATTCAGAGATAGGTATATATATTGATATACATGAAGAAATAATAAAATCTGCAGCTAAAGACCAGAAAGCCAGCAGTATCTAAGCAACGAATATCTGGGAATACACTTTTGGATGATAAAACACAATAAATTTGCAAATAAGAACAATGGCTACATTCAGGGACAATACAAGGATTAAGAAGTGGAAAGGAACTGAAAAATTGAATTGACAGTTCTATTTTTTGTTCTAGGTGCAAGATGCTTGTCTCAAAATAATGTATCTCAAATATATTTTATTTATGCGATTTCCTCTTGTTTAAAGAAATAGCTTTATTGAGATAGAATTTACTCACCAAAAAAGCACCTTTAACATACATACTTTATATGGTTGTGAATATTCACAGTTTACCAACGACAATAATTAATTTTTTTAAAATTTCAGTACCCACAAAATAAATGTCATTTGTATTAGCAATTATTCCCTATTCTTCCCTCCTTTTTTTTTTTGCTTTCTGGGTCCACCCAGCGATGCTCAGGGGTAACTCCTGGCTCTGCACTCAGAAATTACTCCTGGCTGTGTTCAGGGATCATATGGGATGCCGGGAAATCAAACCCAAGTCGGCTACCTGCAAGACAATCTCCCACTGGACTATCACTCCGGCCCTCTTCCCTCCTTTCATCTCTTAACATATACCAGTACAGTTCCTATTTCTACTGATTGCACTTAAATATACATCCAGCAAATTTCCTATCAACATTTTTATTTTTCCTATTTTACTATGTTTAGCCCAAAGTAAGTATGGTAATGACAAATTTGTATGTGTAATCCTAATTAACTTCCTAGGCAACTTCATAGATGTGTAATTATGAAAAAATTTTATATAAATTTAAAAACTATACCTTATGTTGGGCTATATTATAACTATTGCATTATGCAACAAGGTTGACTTTTAATATCAAGGAATTAAAAATTGTGTATAAGCAAACCACTATAGGATATATTTGAACTCCTGATCCTATATAATATGTATGTCTCTGTGCAAATAGATGGGGAAAAAAGGAATAAAATTTTGCTGGTTGTTTTCAAGATCAGATTAGGGGGCAAATACTGGGGCAATTAAGCACAGAATTCTGATATTTGCCTCAAATCTATTTCCCTTTCCAAATCTTTAAGAATAAAGTATAGATTCAGCTTAGGGATCTCACTTTTTGAAACATATTTACAATGATTTTTATTATGATGACTTGAATTAAGGTTTTGAATTAGAAACTGCATAAAAATTAAAAATATAAATAAAACATAACATTTGAGTTTGCTTATAACTTATTTTCTAACAAGTTGGTGAGGGTTTCCCGGAATCTTCTCAGAATTTTCTGGATTTAAAACTGCCGAAAACCGTAGGAAAAACTGGTTGGATTTAGACAAAATTATTCTGTTGAAAATTTTCTGACTCTAATTTAGCTTAATTTTTTAAATCTGAATAATTAAATACTTATATTAAACGTAATTGTGGTTTGGATAACCTTCTATGTCTACTTCCACTGTTAGTTCAGATGGAGGCTGACCAAATGTCAACAGAAGAGGTAAAATATAATGATATATCAAGCTTAAAGTGATAATTATTGTCACGTCTTCTCCAGTACTCTTTGATTACAGCAGGATAGTTAGGAAAATTAGTAATCTACTATTAGTCCACAGAAATCAATGTTTCCATCTAAGAAAATAGTTCTGGGGCCGGAGCGATAGTCCAGCGGGTAGGGCATTTGCCTTGCACGCGGCAGGCCTGTGCTGACCCGGGTTTGATCCCCAGCATCCCATATGGTCCCCCAAGCACCGCCAGGAGTAATTCCTGAGTACAGAGCCAGGAGAAACCCCTGAGCAATGCCGGGTGTGACCCGAAAAAAAAAAAAAAAGAAAATAGTTCTGCAAAAAATGAAATGTTCTCTACATTTTTGGTTCATAGAATCACATATTAACTTTAGCCCAAAAGAGAAAAAAATATTTAATTTCAGTATTAATTATAAAATCTTCTGTGTGTTTAATAGTGTACATTCCATAATGTTGAAGTTCTAACTCTAGAAACTGTGAACATACTATTTGGCATTTAAAACAATTTTAGTTTCTGCACATATAGAGAAATTAGGATATCATTAGGAAGGAGCCTACCCTAATACCAAGTGACTTGTGCTATTACAAGATATAAGAGCCACAGACAGACAAACACAGAGAGACGATGCGGCAAAGGAAGCTAAGTGAGAAATTTGTAGGTGGCGTTTATAAGCCAAGGGTCATCAAAGATTGGTGGTTAAGAGAAGGGCATGATAGGAGGTTTCGATCCCGGCATCCCATTGGTCCCGGAGCACTGCCAGGAGTAATTCCTGAGTGCAGAACCAGGAGAAATCCCTGAGCATTGCCGGGTGTGACGAAAAAAGAAAGAAAGAAAGAAAGAAAGAAAGAAAGAAAGAAAGAAAGAAAGAAGAGAAAGAAAGAAAGAAAGAAAGAAAGAAAGAAAGAAAGAAAGAAAGAAAGAAAAAGAAAGAAAGAAAGAAAGAAAGAAAGAAAGAAAGAAAGAAAGAAAGAAAGAAAGAGAAAGAAAGAAAGAAAGAAAGAAAGAGAAAAGAGAAGAAAAGAAAGAAAGAAAGAAAGAAAGAAAGAAAGAAAGAAAGAAAGAAAGAAAGAAAGAAAGAAAGAAAGAAAGAAAAGAAAGAAAGAAAGAAAGAAAGAGAAAGAAAGAAAGAAAGAAAGAAAGAAAACAAGTACTTCTGGCTGTACTATCACTATGTCCCCCTTTTTATTTCTTTCTAAGCACCATTACAGATGAACTTTTCTTGCTATCACACAGATTTTCACAAGAACAATTTCATTGCTTTTTTACAGTTTTCATTGCATGCTAGTGTTCTTTTCTTTACAAGGTATCTTTAAATAAAGCCGAAGAGAAATATGTGATTTTACTACTCAATTATATTTTCCACATTTTTTAAATTACAAATTAAGTCAGCCAAATTCAACTTTCCAACAAGGTGGAATTTAATTTACCACTTTATTTATTTTGCTCTGAAGAGTCTTCTGATACAGCTAGTAATTAGCAGATTAATTTCAGATGTCCCCACACTCTAGTCTCTGAATTATACTTAATTTAATTGTTTAATAATCTGTCCACTCATGCATGGGAAGTTAATATTCAACTGCATTAGGAGAATCTGTATGTATACTTTATAGTGTGGCTTATTACCAGGGAAAGCTGTTTAAAATTTCGGAACATTAAGTGCTTTTATTTTACCATCAGACTATACTTGTTACCTCATAAATTTTCTATATTTTACTTTGTTTTACCATATGCCTCTTGGATACATGTATCCATTTATCAAGGAGTCATTAGTGAGGTACTTAATCCTTTCAGGTTTGTATGAAGTTTTTAAAAAGTATGCTGGGAAGTGTTCTTTCCTTTTCCCAGTGCTCCTAGAAATCCATAAAATATAGAACAATGGCCTTTTTCTTGAACCATTATACCTAGAAATTTAATTAACAGAAAATACTACATGACATATATAATCAGTATTAAGTGTCTAAGTTTTTATTGCCTCTCTTCTGGAAAACGATAAAAACCTCCTAATGTTCCCTTCACCTCTGGTGACTCTTTTCTCTTTGCCCTGACACAGAAATCATACCTATTTCTTAAAAACACAAACCCATCAATGCATCATTCTGATTGAGGAGATTTAATGAGCATGCAGATGCCGTTAGATGTTGAGAAATCCTATGAAAACATGATTTCACGTAACCCTTCCTAAGTCTAGTCTATTTTTCCTATATGCATTTCATAATTTTGGTTTTAGTTGTTTTATTTGTTTTTCCTCTGCATTTCTAGTGTGGAACTCCATACATTGAATCAACTTTATTTCTTTATTTCTCTCCAAGATCTGAACTGGGCACATCTTCATAAGAAACAAGATTAATCTTCATTTGACCTAAGATCATGAACACTAGGAGGAAGCTAAAAACGGATGATTCTCACCAACTGCCTTAAGAATTTTAATGGACATCAGTTTCAGTGAGTACTATTCCTAAACAAATGTGTCTCAGGCCACCATGCAAACTTCCAGTTGCTCCTTTTCTACCTTTTGCTATTAAACTGAGGCACCCAGAACACATGTAAAATCTTCTTAAATTTCAGGGTAGAATTTACCTGGAGCTTATCACATGTCTACTTTGTCGACTATGATTCTGCATCATTTAAGGAAGAAATACCATTTCTCATTGATTTTTCTTTTTTTTTTGTCCCACCTGGTAGTTCTCAGGCTTAACCCTCCCTCAGTGCTCAGTGCTTAGGGATCACTCCTACAGAGCTTAAGGATCATACGGGGTGTTGAAGATTAAACCTGGTTTGGTCTCGTGTAAGGCAAGTGGTCTACACTCTGTACTATCATTCTGACCCCTCATTGCTAACATCTTTACTGTAGAAGCCCTTTTCCACTCCTCCCTAACACCTGCCTAAAAACTACAAAACCTAGCAAATATATGTGTAGAGAACTACACTAATCTCTCTCTCTTTCTCTCTCTTTGTCTCCTCCCATCTAAGCAGAAAGCCTATAATTAATTAGCATATTGACACAAAATATAAATTAAACACATATTATATTTTTAGGTTTTGACCAGTCACAGCAGTGCTCAGGACATTCCTTGGTCTGTGCTCAGGATTTAATCTATCAGGGCTCAGGGGACTATATGGGTTACAGGGGATCTAATCCAGATTGGCTGCATATAAGGCAAGCACCCTGCCTGCTGTGCTGTCTCTCCAGAATCTGAAACCCAGATTTTTCATCTGACTCAGGTATTCTATTAATTGCTTTTATACCAGAGGATCCTTACCAGAACTTAAAGCTACTCTTACTAACACTCACAATGAGGTATCTCATGTTTACCTGTTTCTCAATATAATCTAAGATTACTATTTGGCTTAATTTAGCTGAGAGAGCACTTTAAATATGCAATCTCTATTATTTTAAATTTTCAGTGATAGCAATATTTTATTAAGAGTTTTATATTTCTAGGGATTCTATTTTGAGAGACATGTTAAAGTGTCTACAGAAGAGAATAAGCTCAGTGGTCCTATGAAGGAGATATGTGTTATAAAAGGGGTTTGGAAGCATAGTGTATCACTTTTATCATTTGTATCAGTAGCCAGTAACATCTCCATTCATCCCTTTCATGTGCTAGTGTAGCCCAAGGGCATCTGCTCATTCCAGGAACACAAAGAACCTCAAACCATTTATTCAGGTCATGGGAATGAGGTCTATTATTGTTACGATTTTTGGCATATCGAATATGACATGGGTAGCTTGTCAGGCTCTGCCATGAGGGTGGGATACTCTTGTGGTAGGTAGATAGTAATGGGTAGGCTGTCAGTGCTTGCATTTACTGATGTATTGTGCACCTGCTTTACAGTCACACACAACAGAGAGAGCTGGTAGCAGCTCTGCCCTATATATCTGTGTCTCTGGTTAATGGCTGACAGCCGGGAGTAGTTCGTGGGCAGGTCCACTGGGCCTCCCAGACAGGACAGAGTTGGGGAAAGGAATCCCAGCTAGATCTCTATGGAAGCCCGATGACTTTAGTGCTGAGACCAGCATACCTAGGCTTGAAATAGACTTCTCTCTAGGGTGGGGCTCTGACAAACCAGTTTGGATCAGCTACTCTTTTGGGTTAGTTATAATGAGCTGTAGAGTCCGGACGTAGAAAATGGCTGCTGTCATGTGCAGGGGTTCCTCTGGCTTCTTCCGAGGCACTATTGGGGTGGCAGGCCAGGGTCAGAACCTGCCCTCCCTCCTGAACACCTCATGATCAGCCAAGCACAGGGAGAGCTGGTATCAGCCCTGTGTATCTGTCTCTGGTTCACAGTTGACAGCCCGGGAGCAGTTCGTGGGCAGGTCCACCAGGCCAGTGTATAGCACAGTATAGTGTATCTAACACAAGTTCAGTTAGTACCCACTTAACATAAGTTCATGCACACAGAACTCATGCAAATTGAACACAAAATATAAAAGAAATAGCAAAACAAAATAGGTCGTTCTCTAAGCAGGGTTGTGTGTGTGGAATAGACTAAATCACTGATTATGTACTATCAAGAGTACTCACAAAAATAGCTGAAATAAATAGCACTCCAAAGTCTACCCCAAGAGGACCAGAAAGACAGAACAGCGGGTAGGGTGTCTGCCTTGCACTCAGTAAACCCTGGATCAATCTCCGGCATCCCATCTGGTCACTCGAGCACCGCCAGCAGGAATTCCTGAGTGCAGAGCCAGAAGTTACCCCTGAGCATTGCCACTTGTGATGAAAAAGGGGAAAATAAAGTCTGTCCAGAATTATACCCTACTGGAAAAGTCATATTTGTGCTCAAATTACAGCTGTACTGTTTTCAGGATGCATGATTTTCAGTAAGTTTCATAACTCATTACGATTTAGCTTTCTATTTTATTAAAAAATGTACTTTTTTAATAGAAAGTATCTAGGATAGATGAAATAAATGTTATGAATGTAGTATTCAGACTACATTCCTTTAACACTTGAGTTTCCAACAAAGGGCTCTATGGATTCTATAAACGTTAGATGAACATTTTGATTTGAAATGTATTTTACAACAGGAATATAAACAATAATAATTATCATTGTAATCATAAATCACAAATGTAAAATATTGACAGTCCTAAGTCATATGAATATTGAGATATGACTTTTAAAATTAATAAAACAAATAGTTGCATCATTTGTACAGAAACATTATACTGAGGGTGTCTAAGCAACATTGTTTTACTTATTACTATTTTCATAAACTACAGTTTGTGTCATGTTTGGACATAGCCATATTTAGTCATATCCCATATTATCCTTTCTACCAATTATTAATGTATCAACCATAATTTCTAAAAATATTTTTAAGAAAAGCTTATTTCCTGTGTCCCAACTTCACTCATTCTGAAGTATACTGTTCTCCAGTTTCAGTTATATATTGAAACTAGGAATTTTATAGTACTACAAATTTTCAGTTACTTTTCTCAACTGTTTTACATTATTTTTAATAAAACCATCAACAAGTGTGACTTTATACCTTAATTCTCACTTTCTTAGTAATCATCCATTGTCCAAATTTTCAACTTTGAAAAGATAATGAGTAAACATAATTATCTTAGTTATACTTAATTCTCTCTTTAAAGTTCCTCACCATATTCTCTGTCACACCACTATTTGAATATCCTTACAGCATTATATTCCCATTCTTATGTGCATTCTAATTGACTATTCCCCAATATTTAGCACTTTTGTGAATTCCTTTACCAGATAATTATCCGTTATGACTTTCTTTTTACTGTTTAGTGAATGTATGGACTAAGAGCCTACTACCAAGAGTATCCCTCCTGCACGGTGGAGCCTGGAAAGCTACCATGTCATATTTGATGTGCCAAATACCAGTAACAGTTATAGACCTCATTCCTATGACCTGAATGAATGGTTTGAGGCTCTTCATGTTCCTGGAGTGAGCAGATGCCCTTAGGCTACACTAACGCAGGACAGGACATATGGAGATGTTACTGATGGCTGCTCGAGGCAAATTGATGAACAATGGGAAGATAAGCGATACAAGTGATGACGGTTTTGCCAGGCTGAATTTTAGAAACAGAATAATGGCATTAATTTCTGTTTCTGGCAAAAAAAACTAAAGCTTTTCATATTCAAACCATGATAAAAATAAAATTTTAAATGCCTACACTATGAAAAGGCAGCAGATAAGTAACTATTTTTACACATTATGAAAGTGTTAAGTCTGATGATAAATGACCGTGGTCTTAATTTTATGAAGATTCCTACTTTCATGTGAAGATGAAAACTATTTGTTTACATCACTTATACTTTTTAACCTCAAAAGGTTTATATAGTATCTTATATCCTAGTAAAGTATGAAAGTATACACCTAGTGTTCTCCAATTCTCAAATTCATTCTCTAGGTAGAAATTCTAATTTTAAAACTCTGTTTTATTAGTTTTGCGTGCTCACCATTTTAAAAAAGGTTTCCTGCCTATCACTCATTAAAAGGGTTATTTTATCACTTATAACATCATTTAATTGACCTTGCATAGAAAATGCGATAAAGAAGAGGTCACAACAAGCAAGTAGGGTGTTTGTCTTGTACTTGTCTGAGTGGTTTCGATCAATGACACCTCTTATGGTCCTTAAACCCACCAAAATTGATTCCTTAGCACCACCAGGCATGGCCCAAAACAAACAAAAAAGAGCACTGAAGAGTAGCTACTATTTGTGTTGTAAAAACATCATATTTGTTAATGAGTACCATAACCGGTTAAATTGATTGTGGTCAACTGATATTTGCCATGCTTAATCTATTTTTTAATCAAAATTTGTATTGAGAGTCAAAGCACGAGTTCAGTAGGTATGGTGCTTATTATGCTTAAAAGCTAACCCCATTTCGATCCCCAATATCCCATATGGTTCCCTGAGCCCACCAGCAGAGACCTTCTGAGCACGCCCTGAGCACTGTTGTATGTGGCTCCTAAAATAAAAAGAAAATCTGTACAGAGTGTGACTTGATGGGAACATCTGTCTTAATCTAACAATATTGAGAACAGAACTAATTTCCTCACTTCTGACTGAAGTATTTCAAATCAACATTTGAAGTATTGATTCTTTCTAGTCAGAATATAAGTATTTGCACTTTAAGCTACTCTTTCACTCTGTCTAATGTAACAGCATTTCTTCTACAGATTAAAAAGAAATCAATGTGCATCCTTTTGGCAAGTGTTAATTATCTATCTCCAGGATGCATTTAAAACTTAGGAAATTGTCTTGTGGTGGATTTGTATAAAAATTGAAAAAGAATCTATATATTGTGTGTAGGTGTATTTGTAAGTATTAGGGGTTATTATGGAATTCTGTATCAAAAGTTTCAGGATCAGGTGAGACTCTATAATAAAGAATGTTGAAAACCTAGTCTTTGACCCCCAAAAAATAAATTGGAAGCACAATCTCCTAATTTTCATAGCCCACATTAACAAAGGTGAGTCCTGTATAAGAATAAATTCCAAGCATGTATAAGCAAAGGAGGATATTTTATTGTAAGGGTATTGGAGTCAAGAATCCTAACATGGATATTTATGTATGCATTAATTTATTTTCCGTGGGGCTGGAGTGATAGATAGTACAGCGGGTAGGGCATCTGCCTTGCACATGACTGACCGGGGTTTCATCCCCTGGCATCCCGTATGGTTCCCTGAGCACTGCCAGGAGTAATTCCTGAGTGCAGAACCAGAAGTAACCCCTGAGCACCACTGGGTGTGACCCAAAAAGGCAAAAATTATTTTTCATTTTTGGGTCACATAGAGCAAATGTTCAGGGATCAATTCCTGGCAGTGTTTGGGACCATATCAGGTACCAGGGAGTAAACATGGGCTGGTCTTGAGCAAGGCATGTTCCTCACCTTTGTACTGTCTCTCTAGTCCTGATAATGTATTTATGACAGTTGAGGAAAGGAACGGCAATAATTATATTTCTGATTTTGCATTTAATTTAGTGTCTACATCTAGTGCTCTGGAATGTAACAAGGCCTGTCACGAAAGGCTGGTGCTCTGCTGAGCTACCTCTTTCCTTCTTACGTTTAGTTTTATTTTTTGTTAATTTTTTTGTCTTTGGGCCCCACCTGGCAGTGATCAGGGCTTACTCTTGACTATTTGATCAGGGAATACTCTGCAGTGGGGTTTAGGGGACCATTAGGAATTCTCAGAATTGAACCCAGGTCTGCCATATTCAGGGCAAGTGACTTACCAGCTGTATATTGCTCTGGTGTCCTGGTTTGGTTGAAATATATAAGTGACATCACGTTGCACTTTTTGGTTTACAACGTAATAATTTGTTATGTTTATGCAAATATTTTGAAATTAGCATCTCATAATTCTCTCTTTTTGGGGGCCATGCTCAGAGGACTGCACTCGGGAAACATTCCTGGTGGTGCTCTGGCACCATAATGCTCTGAGCATTATATGGGATGCTCAGACTAAACCCAGGTTGGCCATATGCAAGGCAAATGCCCTACCCATTGTACTATTACTCTGGCTCCATTTGGGCACCATTTGGGGTGCTGGAGCTGGAGGATTGGGTTGGATGCCCTACTTGTACTATCGCTCTGGCCCCACTTGGGCACCATATGAGGTACTGGAGCTGGAGCATTGGGTTGGTCATGTGCAAGGCATGTGCCATACTGCTATACTTTTTTTTTCTTTTTGGGTGACACCCAGCAAAACTCAGGGGTTACTCCTGTCTCTGCACTCAGGAATGACTCCTGGTGGTGCTCTGGGGACCATATGGGATGCTGGGGATCGAACCCGGCCCGTTGCATGCAAGGCAAAAAGCCCTACCCACTGTGCTATAGCTCCGGCCCCACTGTTATACTGTTTGAAGCTCATCCACCTAGTGTTTTATAGGACTGATGAATT
>JAJIBD010034236.1:0-28467 GCA_021461705.1 Cryptotis parvus
GCTGGGCACAGGGAGAGCTATTAGCAGCTCTGCCCCCATGTCTGTGAGCTCTCTTAAAATGGTGTTTCACCAAATATACCTTGTTGTTAAAAATATTTTCCTATGTATTTTCATTCTGTAATTGGGATACTAGATTGGGAAAATCCAACGTTTACTATCGCACTAACGTTTAACATTGTGCGATGTTAAACGTTATTAAAGATATGAATAATATTAAAATGTCGTGAAAAGAATATAAGAGGAGAGAGTTACTCTAATGCAGATGTTAATATGAACCACATGAAGAACCCAAGAAAGGGCTTTCTGCACAGTGGGAAAAGCTTGTGCAGATCAGAACAGTTAAGAAGATTGCTGCCACAGGCACTGAGAGAACCCGGAGGCTGCTGAGTGTGCTGAGTGCTTAGAGCAGAGTGTGGCCCTGAGAACCGCAGAGAGAAGATTGCATTTTAACTTAACTGCAAGAGAAACCATTAAGGGCTTCTAAATGCAGGAGCTAGAAATAGTGATGAATCTTCTAGTGAGACCAATATGTGCAGCACATTCAAATTTTGCTGAATATTCTAATGAATCCAGGAGGGTAAGTGGATATGAATCTATTAAGAGGCAGGCCATGTGAGTGGTTTGAATAACGCTAAAGTCAATGAGAAAGCTGGAAAACAATTGATTAGAAAGATAGAATTAGTATCCACAGGTCATAGAAACTGAATATGTCTTTGGCATGAATTATATGTATTCAGGTTATTTACTACTTTTACGTGTGGTAGATTATGTCTCCCGTTCCAACTGATAACAGAAATAACCTTTTACTTCTTTTTAGCCAACAAGTATGAATTAATGTATTAGGTGTCATTATTGGGTAGCATGTTTCAGGGTCATAGGATGATTTGCTACATTTTCTATTTCTTCTGGCACCAGATCAGGGAAGGCCCCAAAAAAGAAGCTGCCGCACTGACTGGGTCTTAGGGTAAGTAATGATGTATGGTAGGCCTCTTTCCTGACCCGTGATAAAGTGAGTGAGAAAATTAATCTTCTTGTTCAAATGCACATCAATTATTTGCTAAGACATACCATATGCTAAGCCGTAAAGCAAATCTCAGTGTTTCAGAGGAATGAAATCATGCCTAGACTGTCTTTTATCACAATAGTATTAAATGTGAAATTAATAAAAGAAGATTATCTGGAAAACCTCTATTTGAAAGTAAAACCATTCACTCTAGAAAACCCATAAACCAAATAAGAAACAATTAGGTAAAATTAAAAACTTCTGCTAGAATATTAAGGAATATAGATAAAAGTGATTTGCCAGAAATTATGGGAGGAAGTTTAGGGAAATATAAATTTTAAATGATGTGATATTGGAAAGAAGATACTATAAAAATCAATGATATATGAATCTACTTTAAGATGCTAGAAAAAAGAAGAGCTTGTTAAACTCAAAGTAAATGGAATAAAGTCTTTAATAAAATATATGCAGAAATCAATAAAATATGTAATGGATAAGTAATTGAGAAAATCCAATGAAACAGAATAATAGTGCTTTGAAACCTCAAATAAAATTGATAAAAACTCTCTAGATGGAATAAGAAAAAATAAAGAAAAACTAAAATTAGGAATGAAACAAAGTATATTATCACAAATTCTAGAAACAGTATGAGAATAATAGGGGATGGGTTATTATGACACAAATCTCCTGAAGTTCAGTAATTTAGATGAAATAAAAAACAATAACTTGGAAATAAAAACTTAATTAGAAAAATATTTTTAAAAATATCGAATAGCCTATACTTATTAAGAAACTGATGTAAAAACTATTTTTTACAACCCACTCCCATTTGAGGGGCCATATCTTTTGATGCACAAGGCTTACTTTCACTCTGTGTTCATGGAATCCCTTCTGGTGGGACTTAGGTGACACCGAGTGCTCAGTATCAAGGGAATAAAATGCATGCTCTAATTACCTATATGGTACTATTTATAGTACAGTACTATATCTAAATTATATTATCTACTATCAAATTACCTATATCTGTAATATCTCTCCAGTTCCTGAGGTCAAAGTTTAAACCTGAGAACTAATCTATATAACTGAGCCTGGGGAGGAAGGTTGTAGGATGGGGCAAGTGAATTGGGCTCTAGTGCAGGAGAGAGTGAGCCCTCTGGTAGAGAATGTGGTGTTGGAATGTTGTACCTATAAACTCAACTAGCAATAGTATTTTTAAATCACAACAATCAAATTAAAAAAATTACCAGAACCAAAAATTGGATGTTTTTCTAAAATTGGAATGGAGATATAAAAAGATCTAAAAAGAACATCTTTAATTGTTATCTGATTTTAGTACTTATTTTTAAAGAAGTATAATCAAGAAAAAAATACTGTCTAAAGTAATACATCAGTCAAATAGAATAAACAATATAAAAATGAAACCACACATATATGACAAAAAATACTAAGATGCCATAGGAATTTGATGTTTTCACAAATGTTGCTGGAACAAATAGATATTTATATGAAAAAAATAAATCTTTTAATGTATCTTATAACATGAAACTCATCTGAGATCTAATATATCAAAATATTAAGGCTAAATTTAGAAAAAGTTTTCAAGTAACACAGAGGATAATAAATTTAGAAGCATTTTCAAGTAACACAAAGGCTAATATCTTTCTAATGAATATAAAAGAGGCAAGGTATGTCATTATTCACTATATTATATATGATATAAACATATATACCCATTTATAAACATATATATATACATATTTGAGACATGAATTAAATTTGAAATATATAAAGGAAAAGTTCAACTTATTAATAAGTAAAAGAGCCAATTAAACATAGGAGAATATGTCCAACATCATTACTCATCAAGAAACTCTAAATTTAAAACCATAGTTCTTTGAGATACCACTATCAGTTATATGGTGGAAGTGGAGGGGCAGTACCCGAGGCAAACTAGTTCTTTTAATTGGTCCTTTTCAGCCTCACTGGACTAAGTGCTAGACAGTCAAAACATATAATAAAATTGCTAGGGTAGGAAATCTAAGCTATAAAAAGAGGTGTTCCTAGCCAGTCAACTTCCTCCTAGACTCTATACCTGTCTGGGTAAGATAGCCTGAAGGTATCTCAGCCCCATGACCAGAAAGCTAAGGAAAGTCAAGGGGTCAGGGAGACTCTTGGGACCTGGCCCTCCAGAGCCCCAGTGACAAGCTGTAGACAAGCAAGGACCAACAAGGAGCCCTAGGTTACATCTAGCTGCAGACTTCAGATCTAGAAGCCACTCATTGGATAAAGTACAATGAGGGACACTGGAGGTAAAGGGAGAGTGAGGGCACAGGACCAGAAGGTCATTCTTTGGACCAGACAGTGAAGGAAACTTTTGCACAGGTAAGGGGACATCGGGGAATTGGGAAGGGACCCTGAAACTTTAACTTAAACAGTACAATAACTAGAACACCGTAAGCATATGGGAATATTTTATGCAAATACTTCATATAACACTCAAGAATCCAGCTACTCAGGGATAAAACTACTTTCCATGCTGATGTGTCCACCCATTGACATGATTAAAAGGAAACTCAGGAACCAAAAAAAAGGAGCAACTAGAATCCTAAAGATTGTCAGAGGAAAAGGGTGAAACTACTTCAGAAAATTCTACGAAACTCAGTAGTTTTTCAAACATTTACCTGTTCTATGACTCAGCAAATCTATTCCTCAGAAGTAGTCATGTTCATTAAAGATTAGCACTCAAGGGCTCTGAATAGCTTAATACTGGAAATACAAATAGGCATCAATAGAAAGAGCAAATCATATATATTTAAACACCACTGAGAAATATAAAGTAGTAATCAACTGTGCAAATAAAAATGTCTTTGATTTATTTCTGTTTCAGTGCTATTTAGCGCTACCTTGACTTTGTCATGTATATCTCTCCCCTTCAGTCACTATGCTCCTGAAGCAAGGCCTCCTTTAATTTTCTTTTTAGGAGTTGGAGGGACTCCAGAGCATTGAACCCAAGGCTTCACACATGTCAGACAAGTGCTCTTCTCCTGAGCTACATCCTCAGTCCCCACAATGTCTTCTTTGCATTTGTCATAAGATTCAAGACTTAGAAAAGTTTCTATTATTAAGAATTCTTTCACTTGCCCTCTTCCTTTTCATTCTCTCAAAAGGCAAGGCTATCTCTTCAGTGTTTTGCCTTGAAGTTTCTGAAGTTGATCACAGCAAATATCTCTATACCTACATCTAATCTTACACGGCCTTAAAACCAATCTTCGGTTATCTAGTCTTCTTTTAAATGCCTCCATCAATCCATGTAGGGAGGTTTGCTCTAGATCCTCAAAAGGACAATGAACTTACATTATCTTCTGGCAATTTCTGCTTATTCTCTTGTCCAATATTTTATTTAGTTGCTATGAATAACTACTTTATAGTTGCTTTCCTTGTTGAATCTTTTTGATTCTTTTAGTGGGCAGAGTGTGAGGTTCCCAAAATAGTGTTCAGGCGGCCGTGGGTCACTCCTAGTGATAGTCAACCTATTGAGCAAGGCAGTTTAGTTCTTGGGTCCCACAATGAGATGTTATAGCTAGTGGCACTTAGAAACATGCAGGTCAGAGATTGAACTTGGTGCCACCACATGCAAAGGAACATACTCTAGACCTTTGAGCTACTTCTCTGCCCTGATCATTGATTCTTAAACTTAAACTTCATCAGCATCCTCTGGGAGGTAAACAGATTTCTGAGTCTCGTCTCTCCAATTTTTTGATATGGCATATCTTAGTTGGGTTTAAAATTTACATTTTATATTCATGTGATTTACAGTGTTGCTGGCAGTGATACTGTTGTTTTATAGGCCATAGTTTAATAAAAATTAAAGCTCAGTGCAAGAATCGAATGCAATTTATATATTTGTTGATTCTTGTTAGTTATCATAGAGTGAATACTGTTGGCATAGTATGGAACTACTGATTTTATATATGTATATCGCTATTTATATATATTATATTTTTTATTTAGTACAATGTAGGAAATCCTCATAACTATTGTTGTCAACAAATAACTTTGTTGATTAGCATATCCTGTATCCTAATATTAGGCTATTAGATATTAATTCTTTCCAATTTAGATCCATATATATTCATTGCAATTATTTTTTTCAAAAAGGTTTTGTTTTTCACAAGGATTCCAAGATAAAAAATAATCTAAGAAAAGTGAAAATTATACAGTCTGATTTTGCTTCTTTTGTTAAGAAGCCAGTCTATACACTTAGCATATTGCTTCTTGGTTACATTATGCAATTTAGACTTCAAAGGACATTTTTCTTAAGGGAAGAACCTACAAGCTACACACACACACACACGCGCACACACAACCCTAAGCTTTACTTTCACTAATTGCAAACTAAATAATGTTTGTGTAAGACTTGATTGCGCAGGTGTGAAGGTGGGTGATGCCACAGAATGTACCTTGCAACATAAATGTGCATTATTCTATGAAAACACCTGGTTCTAAAAGACAGATGGCTCCTAAAAAGGATTTGCCTGCCCGAGCTCTCCAACATTCAGTTACAGGAAGCAGAAAGAATGACCTTGAGTTGAGTATAACTTTTTAAAAAATAAGCTTTATGCTTTTATATTTGCAGTAAAATGGAAAGGTCCAGATATTTCTCATTTATTCTCAGTCCTCATACCTGCCTTGACTTTCCCATTACTAATGTGTCCCACCAGATTATTGCAGCTGTTACAAAATCACAGGTCAAGATTGTTTAAAAACTGTAGTTTACATTAGGGTCTGGTCTTGGTGTGTTACATTTTACCTAGACAAATGCATGATGAAATAAATGATCTCTTATCATGCAAAGTATTTCCGTGCCTCTATTTCCCTCTGTGCTCTCCTACTGATATCTGCTATCATGCCTTATACTTGTCAATCACTCATCTTTTTACTGTATTTGTTTTGAAAGCTTTGCTTTTCTGCACAATGTTAATTGGTTGGAGTCAAAACATAGATAACACTTTCATATTTGCTTCTGTTACTAATATACATTTAAAGTTCTTCATGCCATTGCTGGTAGTTTATTGCTTTTTAGCACTAAAATTACATTGTCTGGACATACCGTATTTTACTTAACTTCACTGACAAAACCACAAGGTGTTGGTTAAGTTTTTTTTCTGCAGGAACATATGACTTTTATTTAGCTTTTATTAGAAGCATATCATGTAGCTTTTTGTGCACATGTAAATTCGACTTTGGAAATGAAGACCAAAGGGATATAACTGTAAATTATTTGTGGCAAGGTTAGGTTTCATTTTGAAAGAATCCTCAAATTTGTTTTTCCAAATTGGCTGTACTAGTTTATATTTTTACCAGCAATGAATGAGAGTTTCTATTGCCCCACACGGAGCCAGCAATTGAAGTTGATAGTGGACTGGGGCTGTAATCAGAGCGATGGTATCGGATTGCTGTTATCAATTCTCTTCTGATGTATTATATGAGTGTCTTTCCATATGCTTTTCTAAATTCTCTGTATATCTTCTTTGATGAGGTACCTAAGAGTCTTTGTCCTATCTGTTCTTTATTTTCTTGCTGTTAAGATGTAAGAATTCCTTTCATATTTTGGATAACAATGCTATATCCTTTCACACACATTTTCTCTAAGCCTGTGGCTTGTATTCCCTTGATAGTGTTTTTCTCAGTGCAGAATCTAATTTTAATGTTGCATGTTATTTTCTCTTGACAAGACCTATTGCAGACAAGGAACCGTAGAAAGGCTTTTAGTGGTAGGTTTTGGGTTGGGGATTGGTGAACGTCTCTGACTGCAGTCTTTGCCCTTAGACTACACTGTCACATAAGCAGCTCAGCCCCTGCCACACGGGTGCAGGAAGGCTAGTGCCCAGTGCTTTTCAATCTTGTTCTGACCCTCTTCTGACCATATATCCTTCACTCTGGGTCTCCAGTTATTCCCTCATTTATACATTTCTTTCTTTTTTTTTTTTTTTTTTTTGGGTCACACCCTGCGATGCTCAGGGGTTACTCTGCACTCAGGAAACACTCCTGGCTGCTCGGGGGACCACATGGGATGCGGGGATCGAACCAGGGCCGGCACAGGCTGGCCAGCGCCCTACCCGCTGGGCTATCGCTCCGGCCCCCCTCATTTATACATTTCTACCTTTGTGCCTGTCAGCTACGCTGGGAATCCCTCTCCATCTGGCCCTTAGTAGAGAAGCGCTGGGTTTGCAGTTGTATTACAGAATTTTGTTTCTCACCTGGGGCACTAGAATCTGCTGGTGCTGAGCGTTCCCTTCCCTCAAGGCAGTGGGTTCACTCAAGTTTATTAGTTCTCCTGAGGGCAGAATTGTGAGGAAAAGGCTAGTACACTGACAGGTTTTAAAAGGGTTCTTTTACCCTCCTCCTAAAAACAGCAGGAAGGGATTTTTTTTCCCTCTGAGTGTCTCTAAGTACAACTCACAAAAGGGTGGGTTCTCCCTCTCCTTGCCTTGCGACCTGAGTTTGCCTGGAATTTGCAGCACTTAGAGTTGTCCACATTGATCCTCCAGGAATCCATCCATGACAGTCCAGTCACGGGTTCCTGCCCAGAGGCTGCTTTCTGATGAGGTTCGTGCTCCTGGCTACTGCTCCAGTGAGCTGTGATTTTCTGTATTAACTTATTTGTTTAGTTTGGGGCTAGTGTTTTGCCCTGTGGCCTCACTTGTCTTGTAGATCTGAGATGCATTGTTTTCTGATTTGTGTAAATTTGTACTTAAGAGGAAGAAGCAACTTCCAAACTTTTTACCTTCTAGGCTGAAAAATGGGAAGCAAGACTTTCAAAAGTTGTTGATGGTTCCCTAAGTGCTATTATTCCAGTCATTTCTTTCAGGCTTGGTAATGATTTCTGCTGTATTCAAGTGACTGAATTAAGATCCATTGGTTAATAGAAGTGAAGTTCCTTAAATTCAGGTAAACTGCAGGGTGTCTTCATATCATATGTGTTATCATCTCCAACTATTGTCTCCAAATTCTGCCTAGTAATAGTGTTTTTTATTGCCTGTGGTCTAGTTCCATTGCAGGGGTTCTCTGATTGTACCTGCCCACCTTCAGGCATTCTGTCAATTTCCATTTAGCTGGGAAGAGTCTTCTAATTTGCCACCAACTTTGTTTACTTATCTATCTTCCCCACAAATTCTATGCAGCCTTTGGAAACAAACCACAAAAAATTATGTGTTTATTGTTTTACACAGTTTCTCTGGTACCAAGTAAACCAAGGAACTTACGTTAAAGCCAGATGATTCAAACAAGGAAGTTTAAGAATTATTAGGGATGTTGAAGATCAGAATATAAGCTGCAGAAAAACTTGGAAGAAATTGTCAGCTGTCTACCTTTAAAATGGAGTCAAATGCTTATGCAGTTCTCAGTTCCTCAAATCTGGATTGAGCACTCACTCAGTGTTCCCAGCTCTGGGACACTACAGTGAGCAATAATACACCAGTCCAGGTCCCCGTTTTCCATACAGTTTATGCTTTGGTGGGAATTCAATGATATTTCTAAGACTTCAGAGCTGCGAGTGGCAAAAGCAGCCTTTGAGTTAAGGTTTCCTTGTCTCCTAAAACTTCACAAGCTGGTGCTTTATGCAACAGCCTAAATATGGGCTCCAAAATAAATGTATTTTCTCTCATGGTCACATTTGGCCTACTTTAAGCCATTGGCATTATTCTTCCTCAGAGAGCACTTTTAAATCAGTTTGTAGCATGACAAGCTTTCTCAGCATCTTGCAAACAAACAAACAAACAAAAACTTGCTTTTATTTTTACACCTTTCATCATTCTTTATTTCATTTTCTGTTCTTTCCCCAAAGCAACTAACAGGCCCTCCTTATAGTTCAAAGACACATCCCTGTTTCAGATGGATTATGAAATATTTAAACTTCCACTGTTGCAGTTTACAAAATAAATATGGTTTATTTGGTTCAATCTCATGCCATTGGGGTCTGCAGGTGAAGTGAATGAAGTGGAGAAGAGAGACAAGGCAGCCGGAAGATTTGTTGCTTTCTCCTGATCTGCCTCGGCCACCCCAGGAATGGCTGGGAAACTGAGGATCGATAAAGGCTGCAATGATCCCCTACACATTGTGGATACTGGGTTCAACCAGCCCCACTATGCAGCCATCAAACTGCACCTGCTGCCCATTTGCTCTCCACTGCAAGGGAGTTGATCCCCACCACCCAATTTTTTTTGAGAGCCATGGGCTTAGCTGGAGCAAGAGAGTGACTGTTGCTGAAAAGTCAATTGTAGAGCTTACCCAGGCTTTTGGGTTCCCTTGCCTTTCTTTCAGAAAATAATTTCAAGAGGAGACAAGCAATGAAGTAAAAAACAGATTTTATTTATTTATTTATTCAGTCATTTATTCATTCATCCATCCATCCATCCACCCATCCACCCACCACCCATCCACCCACCCACCCACCCA
This sequence comes from Cryptotis parvus, assembly GCA_021461705.1. NCBI lineage: Eukaryota > Metazoa > Chordata > Mammalia > Eulipotyphla > Soricidae > Cryptotis > Cryptotis parvus. The sequence goes on from JAJIBD010034236.1 coordinate 9,461, forward strand.
TCCACTTATCCACCCACCCACCCACCCACCTTTCTACCTACCTTTCTACCTACCTTTCTACCTACCTATCTACCTACCTACCTATCTATCTATCTATCTATCTATCTATCTATCTATCTATCTATCTATCTATCTATCTATCTATCTATCTATCTATCTATCTATCTATCTTATCTATCTATCTATCTATCTATCTATCTATCTATCTATCTATCTATCTATCTATCTATCTATCTATCTATCCTATCTATCTATCTATCTATCTATCTATCTATCTATCTATCCTATCTATCTATCTATCTATCTATCTATCTATCTATCTATCATCTATCTAGCTATCATCTATCTAGCTATCATCTATCTAGCTATCATCTATCTATCTATCTATCTATCTATCTATCTATCTATCTATCTATCTATCTATCTATCTATCTATCTATCTATCTATCTATCTATCTATCTATCTATCTATCTACCTATCTATCTATCTATCTATCTATCTATCTATCTATCTATCTATCTATCTATCTATCTATCTATCTATCTATCTATCTATCTATCTATCTATCTATCTATCCATCTATCTCATCCATGCATCCATGCATCCATCCATCCACCCACCCACCCACCCATCCATCATCCATCCATTCATTAATTTATTTATCTATTTATTTATTTATTTCTTAATATTTTATTATACCACTCTGAGATATACAATTGCAAAGATATTCATGTTTGGGTTTCAGTCATACAGTGTTCCAGAACCATCTCGCCAACAGTGCCATTTCCCACCACCAATGCCCCTGATTCCTTCCCGCTCCCCTAACCTGCCTCTATGTCAAGTTTTTTTTTTATCTCTTTTCTCTCTTTCTCTTTCTCTTTTTCCTTCTCTCATACATTGTGGATTGCAATGCATGCATTTAGAGGTCATCATGTGTATCTTTTTGCCAGTGTTCAATGCCTAGTTATAGGTTGGTATTAGCACGTTTGACCATTATTAGCATACTGTTCCCTTCTCTGTCTTACCTAACTTCTGACTCCCACACATTTGTGGTAATTTCCATTTTTGACAAGGCCTCCTGATCTATGCATCGCCTAACTTGGATATTGGTATCAAATATACATATATATACATATATATACATATATATCCATCCATTTATAGGCAAATTTAATAACTTCATTTTTCTAACAGCTGCATAGTATTCCATTGTGTAGATGTACCAAAGTTTCTTTATCCAGTCATCAGTTCTCGGGCACTATGGTTGTTTCCAGATTCTGACTATTGTGAATAGTGCTGCTATGAAAATAAAAGTAAGGATGGAGTTTCTGCTGTGTGTTTTTGACTTCCCAGGGTATACCCCCAAGAGTGCTATGGCTGGGTCAAATGGAAGCTCTATTTTTACACTTTGGAGGAATGTTCATATTGTTATCCAAAAAGACTGTACCAGTTGACATTCCCACCAACAATGGATGAGAGTCCCCTTTTCCCTGCATCCATGCCAGCTCTTGTTATTCTTGATCTTTTGGATATGGGCCAGTCTCTGTGGTGTGAGATGTTATCTAATTGTTGTTTTGATTCGCATCTCTCTGATGATTAATGATGGTTTGCATTTTTTCATATGTCTTTTGACCATTCGAATTTCTTCCATGTTGAAGTTTCTGTTCATTTCTTCTCCCCATTTTTTGATGGGGTTGACTGTTTCCTTTTTTGTAAAGTTCTACCAGTAACTGACATATCCTGGATATTAACCCCTTATCAGATGGGTGTTGGGTGGATATTCTTTCCCATTCTGTGGACTGTCTTTGTATCTTGGTCACTGTTCCTTTTGAAATGAAGGAGTTTTTTAGTTTATATAGTCCCATATGTTTATCTTTTGCTTCTCGTTGCTTCGTTAATGATGTTTCACCTTCAAAGATGCCTTTAGTTTCAATATTGTAGAAGGTTTTTTTCTACATTTTGTTCAACGAACTAAATGGATTCAGGTCTGATACTGAGATCTTTAATCCACTTTGATCTGACATTTGTGCATGGTGGTAGACAGGGGTCCAAATTCATTTTATTACATGTAGTTGCCCAGTTTTCCCAGCACCACATGTTGAAAGGCTTTCCTGGCTCCATTTAGGACTCTGCATTTTTATCAAAGATTAAATGATCATGTGTCTGAGGATGGGTGTCAGGATACTCAACTCTATTCCATAGGTCTACAGGTCTGTTTTTATTTCAATACCATGCTGAAAAAAAGATTTTATTAGGAGAATTTGAGGAAAGGGAGGGAAGATGGGAGATAGAAATAAAGAGAAATGGAGGGAGGGGGGGAGAGATAGATGTTTAAGAGAGACCTTGGTTTTCTCAAAGGAGGAGTGAGCCAAGATGGTCTTTGAAACCAGTGTCCTATTTATCAATATTCTTCAGGTTGCCTGAGAATGGAGCTTTATGCAGAAATTTGATCAGCTATTGTCATAAAGGAAGAACATTGAAGTTTTAGGAGAATCTCTTTCATGTCCGTAGAACAGTCTTAGTTTCTCCTGAAGTTTTTCTTCTCTTAAGGTGTCCAGCTTCTCAGGCTGTGCAGTGGTGCCTGCTAGTCAAAGTCCCACTCTACAGTGAAGCCTATTTCAAGCCCAGGTATGCTTGAACCAGAGACACAGATAACACACCATTCATCTGTAAATGCATGAACTGAGAGCCTACCACTGAGAGTATATCACCCGTATGGCAGAACCTGGTAAGCTACCCATGTCATATTTGATATGCAAAAAGCCAGTAACAAATATAGACCTCATTCCCATGACCTGAAGGAATGGTTAGAGGCTCTTTGTGATCCTGGAGAGAGCAGATGCTCTTGGGCTACACTAGCACGTGACAGGACATATGGAGATGTTACTGGTGCCTGCTTGAGCAAATCGATAAACAACAGAATGACAAGTGACAAGTGAAAACAAGTGAATTCATTCCATGAGGGTTGTGTGCTTCCCCATCTACCTGCTTCCCTTTAGAACATGTTTTCTAGAACTTCCACTACTTTGCCTATTAGGGACCTACCTGGACACTGTCAACAATCTCCTCTGACACAGACCTTTAGCCAAAAATAATGATGGTATGTCATCTTTCAGTGATGATGGTATGCTGATCCATACATCCACCCAGCAGCAGTTTTTTTTTTTTTTCAATCCGGCCCAGGTATGCTGATCCAGAGACTTACAGACATGGGGCAGAGCTGCTACTTGCTCTCCCTATGCCCAGTCGCTCAAGAGGCACCTGGGAGGGATGGTGGGTTCTAGCCCTGGCCTGCCACCCAAGCAGAGCTGAACAACAAGCCAGATGACCCCCCAACTCCATCGGACTGCCATTTTCCACATCCAGACTTCCCTCTCGTCAGAACTCCACCCAGCGACAGCCTATCACAGCCCGTCTTGAGCGGCTGCTTGCGGCCTTGTGGTTCATCTATAAATGCTATATTTAGAGGTGACTACAAGAGTATGCCACCTGCATGGCAAGCCTGGCAAGCTGCTTGTGTTGTATTTGATATGCCAAATACCAGTAGCAATTATATTGGTTCATTCCCATCACCTAATATAATGGTTTGAGGCTCTTTATGTTCCTGTAGCGAGCAGATACCCTTGGTCTCTACTAGCATGAGATAGGACATATGGAGATATTACTGGTGCCTGGTCGAGCAAATAGATGATCAACAGGAGGATAGTGAGTCATCTTTAAATACTGCTCTCTTTTGTACACACATTTATAATTTTTATGTTTTGATGACGTAATTTACATTTTCTTTCCCTGAACTTCGCTTTATTATGAATTTTATTTATTATCTTTTGGGTCTTTTTTACTTTTGGGGTCACACTCAGGGATGCTCAGGGATTACTCCTGGCACTTTGCTCAGGAATTACTCCTGGCAATGCTTGGGGACCATATGGGATGCTGGGGATCAAACCTGGACTGTCGTGGTGCAAGGCAAATGCCCTACCCACTGTACTATTGCTCTGGCCCTGAATTCACATTTTGTTTTGAAACGATGTATTTGCTTGTATTATTCTTTCTTTCTCTCTTTCACTGTTGGAGGTAATCACCAAGTTAATTCCAATGTGGAAAAAAACATAAAGAAAATATTCTCCAATAGTACATTTCATGTTTTCCTCAGATCTCCATTGGTATCTCCATATATATCACTCTAAACCTCAATTATCTTCTATTGCTTGTACTATAGTTTTATTATGTGCCAGGCATCACACACGTAATTATGCATTTTATACTATAGTTGCTAGGAATGTGCCTAGGCATTTCTGTAGTTTTATCTTACCTTTCTTTATTGGAATATCTCTTTTCTGCCCTTTTAGCAGTCTATTTTTGAGGCATATTTGATCTCAGGTTAAGTCTCAAGCATAGGTCAACCCAGCATCTGATCATTTTCCTTGGTTTTCTGCCCCACCTGCTTGATTTTCTTTGTGAACTATAGTCCAGGCTGAATTGGATAAAGTACATCCTCCTTCTTCTTCTTCTTTAGAAAGAGCCGTTTTTCCCTGCTATTTACCAATTGTAACTCCTTTGCTTGGATATTGCTATTGTATTTTTCTTTTTCCATTGCCTTCCTAATATTGCCTTCTCTTTGTACGATTGTTTTTATTTTCAAGATCTTTCAATTCTTCCCCCCAAGGTCAGAACTATTTTCTAAATAATTTTGAGGATGATTTTATGGGGTTGTATCTTAACACTTGGGTCAGACTCAGCTTTCCACTAAATTTTCCTGGACATTTTAAATATGTGTTATTCTTTTCCACAAGCGTGATATGACTAGTACACCTTTGTGTCAAGGCATAGCTTTGCCTACTTTTCCATCTTAACTATTTTTAGGAATATGTATTGATATCCCTTTGTACCTCATTCATGACATGTGTGTTCTTCCAGGAATTGCAATTGTCTTGTAGAAATCTTAAAATGTGATTTATTGTATAAGTTCCATTTTATATAAAAATAAATCTTATTGTGAGGAATATAGCTCAGCATTCCTTTTGCATATGTGAGGCACTGGGTTTAGTCTCCAGCATCATATACAAAAAAATGTATGTCCATTTTATATTAATTATATTATGTTAATTTTATATTAGCTTTATAATAATCTGAATAAAAATTTTAGTGCTTTATATTTTAAATATATAGAGTATGTAATCCCAGGAATTTGAATTTCTAAAACTGTTATTGTAGTTATTTGTTCACTTATGTGAGTGCCTAATATGTCAAAGAGTGTTCTGTATTCTGGGAAAACAAAAATAAATTTCCTGCTCAAAATGTACTTTTAAATTTTCACGGTGACACTGAGCTATAAATAATTTTGATTCGTGTGGTAAATAAAACTGTGATAGAGTTATGAGAATATACAGGAGACAATAACTCATCTAGGGATTTAAAGATAGCTCCATAAGAGTATCATGGTTTATATACTATATGAAAAATAAGCAAATGTAATATGGAAAGGGAAATTAAAGAGATGTTCACATTGCAGTAATGTATACTACATAGAAAGGCAATGGTATAAAAAGAGAACAACTTACTTAAAGAAAGGAAACTAGTAGGTTATAACAAGTGTAAGTTCTATGGAACTGGGGAGATACAGGACAAAGTAAATGAGTACTGGATTATATCCTTAGAATTTGGTCTTGAGTCAAGCTGATTGCACAAAACACTCTGGATTTATATCAACATGTTGATGTTTGCTAAAAGAGACTGTTATATTCAAGTAATTGAGAGTTCTTATTTAGTGATAGCTATGTACAGTTTTTCTTCTGTAAAGTAATGTCAGGACTTGACGTACATTCAGTCTCAATTCCTAGACATTGGCATTTTCTGTCTTTCTTTTATTTTCTGGGTTTTTTGTGGGCCACACCTGGCAATTCTCAGGGATTACTCCTTATTCTGCACTCAGAATTATTCCTGGTGGTTCTCAGGGTCCTAGGGGATGCCAGGGATTGAATCCAGGTTGGTCGTGGTGTAAGGCAAATGCCCTACCCGCTGTACTATCACTCTGGCTCCTGACATTGGCATTTTCATAGCAGAGAGCAGACAGTATAGAATAGTAAAGCAGGTTTTTATATGCTGTCTGGGTATAGTACTTCTACCTATATTGTATCAACTGGAATTGAAGGACCTGGCTATATCTATCTGATAAAGGCGTAGAGAAACATGAGTCGAACTATGCCAGGGTTAGTCTCTTTGATCAAAACAATTTTGACATAACAGAAGTTTTCAAGCATGAAAATGACAAATCTGAATTTGGGGATTGGTTAGGATTTGGGCCATATTTTTGGGGCTACTACCAGCTTCAGGATCATACTTGGCAGTGCTTATAGAATCATGTAGTGCTGGTCATTAATTCCAGATGTTGCATGCAATGCATGTACCCCAGCACTGCAAACTACCTCTCAGATACTTAATTCTTATTTCAAGTGTTAAAAACACAAAATAAGCTTGCTTGCTTCAAGGAAATAAAACAAGTTTTAGTTTGTAAACACCAAGTTTGAGATGACTCTTGGTCATAGCAATAGCAATATAAAATGAAACTAAGCTTAGAGTTTAAAAATACTAAATTATTAAAACTTTGAGAATTATCTGTACACAAAAAGTAAGATATTTAAAATTTCAATCATTTATTAGTTAGTGAGACAGTATGTCACTCAAGAAAGAGAAGACATACCTTTAAAATTCTTGTTTATAGAACAAAGGAAAATAAAGTCAAAAGTGGGCAGTGCTTGTTGAAGAAGTGGACAAAAAACTAAAATAAAGTGATATTACTAAATCTAAAATAAGAGTTTCATGGGTAGATTTTATTTATTAAATAGACTAAAATGCAATAAAAATTCAGATAGGAAAAACTAATCCAATGAGCTAAATAGTTAGAGGTTTTAATGGCCCCTGAAAAAAGTAAGCTTTAATTATGAGACACTAGGAATGCAGAAGTTTATTGAAAGAATGAGAGAGAATTACATACAAAAAAGTACTGACTTTAGAACCCTGGATGAGAAGGAAAAAAGAGATAGCAACTTTAGGGAGAATAGGGTTGAAACAAGGTTTTATTTTTGAATTTTTTAAGAATTGTAGGTATTTGAACATGTCTGTAGGATCAAGGGAAGAAGCCAATGGAGGAGGTTTGAAATATCCAACAGACAGAATAATTGATGGAACAATTCTTTAGAGAAGAAAAAGTTCCAAACATAGGTAGGGGCATCAACTTAAAGAAAGAAAAATATGTCAATATCTTCCTTTGGAGAGGAAAAAAAAAGAGAAAGTTTTAAAGAATCACACTTCAGACCAGAGGGAGTATGATTCAGTCTCCAAAAATTCTATGGTTATTTCTCCAAAGAAGTAGGGGCAAAAGTCTTCTGATAGGCAGTCTTCTCAGGAGGCAGTGAGAAGAGTGAATGGCTGGATAAAATGGTGAGGGTGAGGGTTTAGAAGATGCATAGTGGACAAGTGGCAACTAAGTTCTTGTGGAAGAGTTTCCAGGCATCACTAACTGTCCCACCAAAACAAGCTATCACTGTATTACTGTATCACTGTATTCCTGTTGATCATCGATTTGCTCGCAGTGGGCATCAGTACTGAAACAAATTCTCTGTTTAAGAACACTAATTTCAGAACCAGACCACTACAGCAGATAGGGTCTGGTGTGAAACAGACATAGGTTCCATCCCTGGGATCCCAGTAGTCCCTCAAGCTTGCCGGGAACCAGGAGTAAGCACCAGGCATAGGAAAATCCAATCTGGTGTTCCCAAACCCAGCCAAAATAAAACACTACCTTCACTTTATACTCTCCAACTTCCAGTGTGGACTTTCTTCAATTGATTGTGGTTTATAATTCTTCATGGGATTCTTAAAATAAATTTTATTATAATTTGTCAAAAATCTAATTTTATATGCCCAATTAGCTAACAAACAGAGCTAGATATTTACCTGCCTTCTCTCTAAAATGTTTATTTGCAGAAAACTTTAAAACTGAGTAAGATGGAGGGCAAAAGTTAGATCTGTAATTGATATACTACACATTATCATGTTTTATCTAAGGTTATTAATAAAGGAAAAGGTTTATTCATTATCATACCTTTACAACACTCAGAGTTTTAAAGATATTATCTTGATAACTGAAGCTTCAAGAAATTTTCAAAGCAATGAAAAACCTTATCATCTGCAAAAACTTAGATAAGAAATAAAACTAACATGGGATAAAATTGGTTCTATGATTTCTAACTTTTTACCCAAAGATTGATCATTAATTATGTATCATTAGTCACATCTGGTGAAAGAAGATGTTGAAATGTCCTGTATAATTCTTCTCATTTTAGATATCTTCAGTATACTTGTAACTTCTGAACAAGCATGGGTAAATGAGGTCGGAAAGATAGTACAGTGAACAAGATGCTTGCCTGCACATGGCTGACCCACTTTGATCCCTAGTATCCCATTTGGTCTCCAAGCACTCCCAGGAGTGATGCCTGAGGAGTGAACCCTGAGCACAAACAAGACAAAAAAATATATGGAATATTAAAAAAATAGACTCAGCGTCTTGTAATGGCTATACTAAAACCAGAGTTACTGAATATATACAAATGTCTTTCTTGCATGTATTATGTTGGAACTTTTAAAATAGGTTTTGATGTTGCCTACAAAAAAGGGATAGTATACCTGCTTTATCTCTAAAATACTGGTTTAGCCTTAGAGAGTGAAACAGTTACTGTAATATGAAATCTCATTCTGCATGATGTAGTTTCAATTTATGACACCATTTAACCCTGTAGACAACCCTGTGTAGTAGGCAATATCACTATTTCAGCTTTCAGATGAAAGGAGACAGATTTACAGGAGAATGTGAGTGTCACAGCAAAGTAAGTCAATCTAAGATTCAAGCCCAACTTAAGGGAGTATATAGTTGGAAGGTATAACTAGGAAACTTATGTTTCTCTTAGAAATGAATTTCACTTGATCACTTGATCACTTGACATCCCATTATTCATTGACTTGCTCGAGTGGGCTCAAGAAACATTTCCATTTGACCCTGTCATGTGCCAGTGTAGCCCAATGGCATCTGCTTGCTTTAGAAATATGAAGAGCCCCAAATCTTTTGTTAAGGGTCTTGGCGAAGAAGTCTTCACCATCTTGTAGGTGGGCGGTCACGTGTTCTTTTTGATGTCCCATGGGATCCAGTCAGTAACGGCTCTAGTTAAGCAGTCATCTCCAAGTTGCATTACATTTCCAGCCCATCTGATTTTCGATGCCTTGGCAAAGAGACAGAGTCCCTGACTCTAAATCGTCAATGGAGGTCAGAATTCTGAATTTCATCTCTAACTTGAGTGAGGTGTAATATTCTTATAGCTCTTTCAATTCCTCTTTGGGAGACCCGATAAGCATTCTCATCCTACTTTCTTAGGGCCCAGGCCTCTGAGACGTATGTTAATGCAGGGAGAATGGTGGAGTTGTAGAAATGTACCTGGAGCCAGAGGTTCTTTGTCCTTTTAGTTATTTCTTCGATGTTTTTGAAGGCATTCCATGCCACTCTCTTCCTCCTGTGCAGCTCAGGTTTTAGGTCATTCATCATGTTGACTTCTCGACCTAGGTACACATAACTGTTACATTCAGAGATGTTTGTTCCATTGAAGTGAATGGGGTCTCTGGAACAAGTTCATTTTCATGAACCTTGTTTTTGTTGAGATTCAGCTGTAGGACCTATCTTTCCACGTTCTCAGTCGAAATCAGCCCTCATTTGTGCCGCTTGGATAATGTTTGGTGTTATTAGAACGATGTCATCAGCAAAAGTGGAGGTGGTGAAGTTGCTGACTGTCTATCTTCACTCCCATTTCTTCCCATTCTAATTGTCTCATGATCTTCTCGAGGGTGGCTCTGAAGAGTTTTGGAGAAATGGTATCACCCTTCTGAACCCCTCTTTTTTGACATTAATGATCACGTCCTTGTACAATGGTGAGATCCTAGTGGTGAATCCATAATACAGCTCAGGAAGGATCTTGATGTATTGGGTTTGAAAGCCCTGTTTGGCTAGGGCTTCGATGACTGCTTCAGTCTCCACAGAATCAAAGACTTTCTTTAACTTAATGAGCGTGAGACAGAGCGGCATCTTGAACTCCCTACAAACCTCAATGATCTTGGTTACCGTGTGGATATGGTCGATTGTGCTGAATCCCTTTTGGAGGCAAACTTGCTCTGCATGCTTGTCCTTCATCTAATGTTCTGCCAATTCTGTTCAGGATGACTCGAATGAATAGCTTTGTAGATGACGGACTACAGGCAGATGGGACTATAGTTGCCAATGTCGTGGATGTCTCCCTTCTTGAACAGTAGAACTGTCCTGCTGTTTTTCCATTGGGAGGGCACCTTGCATCCAGATAGGTAGCATGTCTGATGGAATAATTTCTATAGAAATGAATTATTCTCATTAAAAAAAAGAGGAACTTAAATTAGATAATTATGATGTCCTGGTATCTTAAACACATTTCCTATGTGTCAAAATATCATTTGATTGTGACCATATGAAGGTAATACACATTCCTCCTTTACATAGTAGATAAAACATTAAAAATATTTAATATGCCTTTAACAGACCCAATTTTAGAAGCACATCAAAAAACAAAAATTAGAAATTATCCTCTACAAGCATGTATAATTCAGAATACCTGGGATAATACTTGGGATATGCCTGGGATATGCCTGGGATATTGCACTGATACCCAATAAATAAATAAATAAAATGGAAGGCTTATAAGTAACAGAGGTTGAGGAAGAAAGTCCTTAAGTTACCCATTACCATACTTCAGTGAAATGTCAAACATACAGTAGGCTCTTTTTCTTTCCTAGCTTAGATTTTCGATTATCTCTAGAGGCACATGGACCTGCTGGGCTTAATAATAGCTTTGGAATTGTGAGACTCTTCAAATTCTATCTTCACTCCTGATTCACTGCATGATTTGCTAAAACTAAGTTTATTCACTAACTGAAATGAGCTAAAAGAAATAACACATGCAATTTTTAACGCTAAGAGCAGACAACCATTCCATATAGGCAACAAGCAACAGATGTAATCACTTTAAAATTGCAATCAAATAACTTTAGTACAAGAAATTGTCCAACTCGTAGTTAATGATATGATTCATCATTTGACTGCGTTGTAATCTGACCCAACTGGTAAATAGTTTGTGCAAATTACTGTATTTATTCCCAATGACTGCCTCTTAATGTTTGTGCGGCACTCCAAGGTTTGCAATGCCCTTTACCACAGATTTCTTTCTCATTATCTCACATGAGACAATTAACAAGCTCTTTACATACTAATTTAATGTAAATCAATTAAAGCTATGTTAGAAAATCTGGGTTAGAAGATACTAATTTTCTGTAGCATTAGAGCTGCCTTTCTGATGAGGACACACAGCTACTTGTTTTGATTTTGTCTGTGCGCTCATCATTTGTCTTCCAGAGGGCATTGTCATCCTCCAAACAATATGGTCAAATTTGGCATTTCTGATGTAACATTAGTTCTGCGTAGAAGAGAATGGAACAGTAAAAACTTCTAGGAGGTTCTCTGTGATCTCCTTAATGTGATTTAACTTCCAAGTCCTTAAGGCTTATATCTCCTTTATGTTTCTTGATATTTCAGAGAAGGCTGGTAGAGAGGAAAGGACAAAGTTAAAAGAGAAATGAAAATAAATCTCACCTCTAGAAGAATACTGATACGTGTTAACAGTAAAATGTTAACAGTAAAAAAGAATATTTCATTTTTGTGTAGTATTTTGTGGTTTCCAAGATAACTTTCTTAGGTAAATGGCAAAAAGTTCAAATACTGTATCTCATTGTAGGACATTTCTCATTTTCTGGCCTCTGCTCATCTTCTGGCGTCAGTTCCTGACTCCTCCGCCCCTACTCACCCCTTTCCCCCTCATTATAATCCTAATTCCCCTCTGCTCAAGTCACTTCAAAACCATACACTTAAAGCAAGTTATCTAGCAGTTACTAATCTGTTTTATTCTTCTATATGGATACTGTTCCACCTGCAAGAACTATCTCTTTTTATTTTATTTTATTTTTTGCTTTTTGTGTCACACCCGAGTGCTCAGGGGTTACTCCTGGCTCTGCACTCAGGAATTACTCCTGGCACAGGCTCGGCCCCCCGCGCATGCAAGCCCCAACCCCTACTATCTCTCCCGCCCAAGAACTATCTTCTATGCTTTATCTACCCTCCCCAAAATTTGATTCTTCCTTTATTCTTCATGCTTAGACCTCTACATTTTAGAAAGTTCCTCTGCTGATTCTTATAATTCAGCATTAAGTTTGAGAATACTTTAAGTGCTCTCTAATAAAAATATCATCCCTGGAAACCCATATTCAGGGAACTATCCCAGCTTATTATTGTTTGGGTCAGGGAGGAGAGACATAGAGGAAAAGCAGAAGATTTTGCCATTCTAGTTGTAGAAACAACAGTTATTCTTCCTTATCTCGAATTATGAAGGTTTTTTTTTTCTTTTTGGGTCACACCGGAGTCACTCAGGGGTTATTCCTGGCTCTTTTGCTCAGGAATTACTCCTGACAGTGTCCGGGGACCATATAGGATGCCGAGAATCAAACCCAGGTATCGAACCCAGGTCGGCTGCACAAGAGCAAGCGCCCTACCCGCTGTGCTATCACTCCCCCAAATTCTGAAGCTTTTAATTTCTTGGAGGCTCCAGAATTTGAACCCTGGGCTTCAAATACTCTACCACTGAGATAATTCTTGGTTCCTGAACTTTAGTGCTGATTTCACATACCATTACTAAGTGAGATAATTCACTAGGCATGATTAACCTTGGTTTTCAGCACCTCTTTTCCTTTTCTCCCTAGTCTGTCTTTACCTCCATATACCCTTTTCCCCCTCTCCATCTACTTTACCTATATAGCAATCAAGTACTGTGCACTCTGATCTTTTTCTCTCTGTTTTTGCATGAAATATTTCTGGATGCAATAACAATTGCATGATTGCATGTGTAAACATTCTTCTGGTTTGTATTGCTTCTCTGATTTGGGGTTATTGGTAGCCCCTTTGGATACTAGTGTGCTGAGAACTGTATCAGGACATCCAACACAGAGCTCTCCCTTTTTAAGACTATTAGCTACTGGTAATGTTTTTTCCATAACTTGAAATCAGAATCAGCATTAGTGGAGTGGGGATGGGGAATGCTCACAAAAAAACAAGAACACAGATATGCAAAAGAATATAAAGAAAGAATAGATAGTTCATGGCTTTTTTGAGGATAGAGAAGTCACACCAGTGGTGCTCATGGGATACTGCAGACTTGAGCTTGGGGGTCACTTTCAGCACTATATGGGATAGTACCTTGGCTCCAGCATGTAAAGTTTGCATTTCAACTCTTTGAGATATTTCCCTTGTCCATTTGTCTTTTTCCAGATTAACTAGGACTACATCTCTTCCTTTGAATTCCAGAGTTTTCTTTAAAATCAAATTCTTATATATAATGTTTTTCACCAAAAAACCCTTAATTTTCTATATATATATATATATATATATATATATATAACTAGAAGAAGTTAAAAATAACTAATAATATTTGTCCTAGGTACAAAGATTTGTTAAATTTCACTAAAACTACCTGCAAGCATAAATGATAATGGGTTCACAATAAATTAACTTGCATGATCATAAAATTCTAACTCCTTGAATTTATTTGCTTTTATGAGTATTGCTTCCATAAAAGGAAAATAAACCAGAGATTTTAAAATAAAGTTTTCACTGAAATATAGTAAATAAAGGAAACAAATCAATGTGCATCTTGATATGTATATGTACGGCGAAAACTAAATCATAGCATCCAAATCAGTCAAGTTGATAGTTGCCAAAAACCCCAATTCCCTTCTTTACATCCCATTTCCAGCATTGCTCTTTTTCTTCTTCCTGTTTGTAACTTTAAAACCATACCTTCATTTTGTCTATTTTCAATGGTTTTGTATATAGAATCTGGCTTCTTTCACTTAGTATTTGTGAATTGTAATCACAAACTCCTTTGTGGTTGCAATGATATGTTCTGTTTTTTTATTATATTGTTCAAATATTATGTAACTTTTATGTTGTGATGCCATTCATGTATAATTATCTTTCCAAATGAATGAATTTGGCTTCAACTAGTGACTCTAATGTGACATTTTCATGAACATGTTTTGGTTTGCAAGTGAATTTTGTTTGATATAAACTACATTGTAGACTGGCTTCTTCAGCTGTGGGCTTCTGGCGTTCTCTCAGTGTTTCAGAATGCTTCTGAATATTCACTACACATCACTGGATCATGGTGGATGTGAGAGAATTTTTGTCGTATATTCAGTGTTTTCAAACTGTTTGATTTTTAATGTTATAATCAATGTGCAGGAGGAAGAGAACAGCATGGAATGCCTTCAAAGGCATCGAAGAAATAGCCGAAAAGGACAAAAGAACCTCCGGCTCCAGGCACATCTCTTTGACTCCACCGTTCTCCCTGCATTAACATAGGCCTCAGAGACCTGGGCCCTACGAAAGCAGGATGAGAATGCTATTCAGGTCTCCCAGAGAGGGAATCAAAACAGCTATGCTTGGAATATCACGCCTCACTCCAGAGTGAGAGAAGGAATCCAGAGTTCTGACCTCCTTCACTATTCCAGAATCAGGGACACTGTCTCTTTTGCCAAGGCATCGAAAATCAGATAGGCTGGACATGTAATGCGATTTGGAGACAACCGCTGGACTAAAGCCATTACCGACTGGATCCCCATGGGATGCTCAAAAGATCACGTGGCCGCCCACCTACAAGATGGTCAGACTTCTTGTCAAGACCCTGAAGGAACGGTTTGAGGCTCTTCATATTCCCTGAATCAAACCAAGATGCCATTGGGCTACATTGGCACGTGATAGGGTCCAATGGAAATGTTACTGGCGCCTGCTCGAGCAAATCGATGAATAGCACGATTCAAGTGATCAAGTGATCAATCACTGAAATGCTCAAACTTTCCTTTTATGCTTAGCCACAAGAGGAATTGCCACAAATAAAGTGATGTGCAGAGAACAACTAACCTAATTCAAAACTAACCATTTTTCTAAAAAAATATCTTATTTGTCCTTATTTTACTTTTTCCAATTTATCTAGGGGGTAGTCAGGATTCATCCCTTGCCTCGATGGATGTCCAATGGACCCATCTATAGACAAAGAGAGTATCTTATAACTTTGGAGTATAGGTCCTTCTCAATTCTCCTTTGTATCTGTTTATTTCTATATCACCTGAAATTATGCGTAATGGAAATATAGATATCTAGCTTTTTCATTTTAGTTTGGGATCCTTATACTTATATATACATTGCATTTTTTGTCATCTTATTAATTTTATCATAATAAAACTGATGGGATTAAGTCCATGAAGAGAGGATTAAAATTTGTGCATTATTTAGTTTCTACAGTTGATGAACATGGTACCCTATGTGATTTTTGCCATTTAATTCCTCTTAATAATCTTCAATAATTTTACACCATACAAGTCTTCTACATTTGTCTATTATTCTTTGAGTGTGATACTATTGAAAACTATATCTTTTAGAACCATATTCTAGTTTTGAATGTTTATTGAATACACAATTGAGAGGGTCTAGGAAAGCTCGTGACTTTGCTCAGGACTTGTTCCTGGCTCTGAGCTCAGGAATGTTTACTGGCATTATTAAGTGGTCCTACGTGTTTCCAGAGAGATCAACATAGTAGTGTTTGGCAAGGCCTTATCCCTATCCTATCTCTGTGACCCCCCATAAATATATAATTAAGCTTTTCATCAAATCACTTCATCAGATTACTAGTTATGAGCTTTTATGAACATAATTTGTGAATAACATGGTTGCGTAATCTTTTACAGTTCTTGAAATGCTCACTACAGATAGTGATGATCAGAAGTCTTGTCTCTGAATCTCCAGGGATGTGTTGGTATTTTGTTCTCCAGTATGATATTTGCTACAATACTAGTAGACTTTATATTCCTCAGTTTCCTAGAAAACTGTAGCTTGAATCACATGTATAAAATATATTAATTATCCTGATCTATTGAGATTGAGAACATCATTTTTTTTTGCCACATCTTTTTTGTGGTGAATTATATTGAATTTAAATTTAGGAAATCTTATATTCATGAACCAAACGACTCTCAATATATTATATTCTCTGATACTACCTGACTTATCACCAGATTTTTATTTTTCTTCTTCACCCTGCCCATGCCTGCCTGCCTCTCAACAATTTATGAAATTTCATAATCATAATGCCTTTGTCATTTTTTTAAAGGAGGAAGATTACACTGACTTCATAAAAGAAATGGATGTGGAAATCTCAGTGTATTATTTTTCTAAGGTAATGATTCAAAATACGGCAAATTCAACATAAGAAATGCAAACTAACCGCAGAAGTGTTATAAAGAGCATTGAAGGCAATTTATAAAAAGATAATGGTATTTGTTCAGGGAGTATAAAACACAGTGAATCTTTGTGTAGGACGTGTAGTATCTTTATCTAGTACTCTATGTCAAACCCTGTTACAAGATCCTTGTCTTCATTGTACTATGCACTTTATGAATTATCTAAATCCTTCCAGTAACTAAGTATGGTGTAATACTTTCATAAAGGCGCTCACTTTATCAAGTTCACTATTGGAAAACAAAGTAAATACCGTGCTTGCCATAATATGTAAAAATGTGATTTAAAATATATGATAGTTATCTTATATCTTAGGTGTTTTCCCATTATATTTATTTTAATATTCATTTTTTGCTGGCTTTTGGGAAACTGTACCAATGGCAGAGTGAAATCTTAAACTAGAGCTTTAAATCCATATTTAATTCCAAAATACTTTATTTTTTAATTTATATGACTCCAGAGGTATCTTTGAGCCTATTTTGTATGGCATCTAGCATATTGTAGTTCTCATGCTGTTGTCTACATTCCTGGAGATTGTTGAGTACCCAGAACTCTGCTTTGAGTTTTCTGAGATCTTGTTTTTAGCTCTGCCTCCTCAATAACTGGTGACATTATTCACGTGGTTTTTGTCTATACAGGAACTGAGGTATAGATTACAGATAGCTTTATTATTGTTTGTGCAGTTATAATTTATTTTAACAATCATCTTTCCCCTTGAGCACAATGAGTTTGATTTCATTCTCAACACACTAGGGTTTCATTTACTTCCACATGAGTTTTCTCTCATTTTCCAAAACCAGTATTAGCCTCCCGGTCATCTGTACTTCCTCCACTGTCTTCCAGTTCATCATAGATTGGCTCGAAGCTGGCACCAGTAACATCTCCATGGTTCCTGTCTCATGCAAGTAGAGCCCAAGGGCACCTCTTGCTCTTCAGGAACATAAAGAGCCTCAAACCATTCCATCAGGTCATGAATGGTCTATAATTATTGACTGGCTGGCATTTAATCACATACGACCGGGTAGCTTTTCCAGGCTCTGCCGTAGGGTAGAGCTCTTGTAGTCATCTGTAAATCTATAGGAAGGAAATATTTACTCCTTGACAAACTTTCTTTAAAAATGTCATTATCTTATTTATAAATGTATGCATGTCTAATTACCTAAGAGTTGTATCCATCTATGATAGATAAAGCTCTAACTTTGGCCTCAGAACTCTTACTGGATACCAAATGTGAATACTTTGACTAAATTGTTTCCATACATTCTAAGTGCAATACACTTTTCTTCTATATACAAGTACCAACAGGTAATATGGTTTTCCGTAAGCTTTACTTTTCTAGATACATAAAGACTTAGAACCAGCATAAGGAGATACAGTGATCAAAAGGAGAATTCTTGTCAAATGATTCTCTTTCGCTAAATGTGCATTTTGTCTCCCTAAGGGGAGGCTTCACCCGAGCCCAGAGAGGGGACTGATCACGGTTTACCAAGCTGCAAAAAAGTTAGGTCTTTAGAGTTGCCCATTCTGCACAATGCCTTTGAAAGAGAGCTTTGAAGTTACATTGATGCCAAGAATATGTAGTTCCACCTGCTCAAATCTTCGATGCTTTACCTGACCTCAGAAGGAAATTAACAAAAGCTTTTGTGACAGGATTTAGCTCTCACCAAAGGCATTGACAAAAGTACT
Source organism: Cryptotis parvus (assembly GCA_021461705.1). NCBI lineage: Eukaryota > Metazoa > Chordata > Mammalia > Eulipotyphla > Soricidae > Cryptotis > Cryptotis parvus. The sequence continues at coordinate 27,616 of JAJIBD010034236.1, forward strand.
TGATGGAAAAGCTGTTGATTTTCTCATTGGCAGGAAGACAAGGTTTACTGGATGTCATCCCCTGGCAAATTGAATAGCTTTTCTTGAGAATAAAGAGAATGAATGAATTAGACATTAAGAGAGCTATTTGGACTGGGGAAATGCATCTGTATTTCCGATATTTATCTGAATTGATGTTCAGGAGTGGTTTTGTCAAATGAAAAGAATGGCAGGTCAAGCAAAAATAATCAAGCTCTTTTTCCACCATCTTTGGGAATCCATTTAACTAAATGCTCTCTTAAAATTGAGTCCAAAAACAATTTGCCCAGACTGGTTTTACAATGACGATCTTTGTGGGTTGCCAAGAATAATACCAACACAGGAGATATCCAGTTATTGCCAGTTTCAATACAAATTTGAGGAACTCTAACTTTCATTTGGTTTAGTGACTCAGCGTCCCCATGACTCACTTTTAACTCACCACCAGAAGAAAATTCCTGTAGTAGAAATCACTGCAGCTTTAGACTCATAAATGCTAACCTTGTTTACACTTTGGTTTTACTCTTTGAAATTTGGAAAATCACTTTTTTCCTACAGTTTTGGTTTGTAAGCGCAATTTATGGTCAGAGTAGAAATTCATATATGCACTGCCTGCCCTAAATAATGTTTCAAAACTTATAAAAACCAATCTTTATCAAGGACTTTAGTTGATTGAGACCCAGCACTGATTTAATGCAAGAAAAAATCTTTCATGTGCAGAGAGTCCATAATTTTAATCATCATTGGACTATCAATATTTGTAGACAGAGTAGTTATTGAAGTCAGAACTTAAAAGTGTTTTTCATTACTATTCAAAAACATTAGGATTGGAAG
>JAJIBD010034237.1:0-36643 GCA_021461705.1 Cryptotis parvus
GAGTGTGCGGCTGAGTGCTTAGAGCAGAGTGTGGCCCTGAGAACCGCAGAGAAGATTGCATTTTAACTTAACTGCAAGAGAAACCATTAAGGGCTTCTAAATGCAGGAGCTAGAAATAGTGATGAATCTTCTAGTGAGACCAATATGTGCAGCACATTCAAATTTTGCTGAATATTCTAATGAATCCAGGAGGGTAAGTGGATATGAATCTATTAAGAGGCAGGCCATGTGAGTGGTTTGAACAATGCTAAAGTCAATGAGAAAGCTGGAAAACAATTGATTAGAAAGATAGAATTAGTATCCACAGGTCATAGAAACTGAATATGTCTTTGGCATGAATTATATGTATTCAGGTTATTTACTACTTTTATGTATAGTAAGATTATGTATCCCGTTCCAACTGATAACAGAAATAACCTTGTTACTTCTTTTAGCCAACAGGTATGAATTAATGTATTAGGTGTCATTATTAGGTAGCATGTTTCAGGGTCATAGGATGATTTGCTACATTTTCTATTTCTTCTGGCACCAGATCAGGGAGGCCCCAAAAGAAGCTGCCGCACTGACTGGGTCTTAGGGTAGTAATGATGTATGGTAGGCTCTTTCCTGACCCGTGATAAAGTGAGTGAGAAATTAATCTTCTTGTTCAAATGCACATCAATTATTTGCTAAGACATACCATATGCTAAGCCGTAAAGCAAATCTGTGTTTCAAAGGAATGAAATCATGCCTAGACTGTTCTTTTATCACAATAGTATTAAATGTGAAATTAATAAAAGAAGATTATCTGGAAAACCTCTATTTGAAAGTAAAACCATTCACTCTAGAAAAACCCATAAACCAAATAAGAAACAATTAGGTAAATTAAAAACTTCTGCTAGAATATTAAGGAATATAGATAAAACTGATTTGCCAGAAATTATGGGAGGAAGTTTAGGGAAATATAAATTTTAAATGATGTGATATTGGAAAGAAGAAACTATAAAAATCAATGATATATGATTCTACTTTAAGATGCTAGAAAAAGAAGAGCTTGTTAAGCTCAAAGTAAATGGAATAAAGTCTTTAATAAAATATATGCAGAAATCAATAAAATATGTAATGGATAAGTAATTGAGAAAATCCAATGAAACAGAATAATAGTTCTTTGAAACCTCAAATAAAATTGATAAAAATCTCTCTAGATGGAATAAGAAAAATAAAGAAAAACTAAAATTAGGAATGAAACAAAGTATATTATCACAAATTCTAGAAACAGTATGAGAATAATAGGGGATGGGTTATTATGACACAAACCTCCTGAAGTTCAGTAATTTAGATGAAATAAAAAAACAATAACTTGGAAATAAAAACTTAATTAGAAAAATATTTTTAAAAATATGAATAGCCTATGCTTATTAAGAAACTGATGTAAAAACTATTTTTTACACCCCACTCCCATTTGAGGGGCCATATCTTTTGATGCACAAGGCTTACTTTCACTCTGTGTTCATGGAATCCCTTCTGGTGGGACTTAGGTGACACACGGGGTGCTCAGTATCAAGGAATAAAATGCGTGCTCTAATTACCTATATGGTACTATTTATAGTACAGTACTATATCTAAATTATATTATCTACTATCAAATTACCTATATCTGTAATATTTCTCCAGTTCCTGAGGTCAAAGTTTAAACCGGAGAACTAATCTATATAACTGAGCCTGGGGGAGGAAGGTTGTAGGATGGGGCAAGTGAATTGGGCTCTAGTGCAGGAGAGAGTGAGCCCTCTGGTAGAGAATGTGGTGTTGGAATGTTGTACCTATAAAACTCAACTAGCAATAGTATTTTTAAATCACAACAATCAAATTAAAAAAATATTACCAGAACCAAAAATTGGATGTTTTTCTAAAATTGAATGGAGATATAAAAGATCTAAAAAGAACATCTTTCATTGTTATCTGATTTTAGGACTTATTTTTAAAGAAGTATAATCAAGAAAAAATACTGTCTAAAGTAATACATCAGTCAAATAGAATAAACAATATAAAATGAAACCACACATATATGACAAAAATACTAAGATGCCATAGGAATTTGATGTTTTCACAAATGTTGCTGGAACAAATAGATATTTATATGAAAAAAATAAATCTTTTAATGTATCTTATAACATGAAACTCACCTGAGATCTAATATATCAAAATATTAAGGCTAAATTTAGAAAAGTTTTCAAGTAACACAGAGGATAATAAATTTAGAAGCATTTTCAAGTAACACAAAGGCTAATATCTTTCTAATGAAAATAAAAGAGGCAAGCTATGTCATTATTCACTATATTATATATGATATAAACATATATACCCATATATAAACATATATATATACATATTTGAGACATGGATTAAATTTGAAATATATAAAGGAAAAGTTCAACTTATTAATAAGTAAAAGAGCCAATTAAACATAGGAGAATATGTCCAACATCATTACTCATCAAGAAACTCTAAATTTAAAACCATAGTTCTTTGAGATACCGCTATCAGTTATATGGTGGAAGTGGAGGGCAGTACCCGAGGCAAACTAGTTCTTTTAATTGGTCCTTTTCAGCCTCACTGGACTAAGTGCTAGACAGTCAAAACATATAATAAAATTGCTAGGGTAGGAAATCTAAGCTATTAAAAGAGGTGTTCTAGCCAGTCAACTTCCTCCTAGACTCTATACCTGTCTGGGTAAGATAGCCTGAAGGTATCTCAGCCCCATGACCAGAAAGCTAAGGAAAGTCAAGGGGTCAGGGAGACTCTGGGACCTGGCCCTCCAGAGCCCCAGTGACAAGCTGTAGACAAGCAAGGACCAACGAGGAGCCCTAGGTTACATCTAGCTGCAGACTTCAGATCTAGAAGCCACTCATTGGATAAAAGTACAGTGAGGGACACTGGAGGTAAAGGGAGAGTGAGGGGCACAGGACCAGAAGGTCATTCTTTGGACCAGACAGTGAAGGAAACTTTTGCACAGGTAAGGGGACATCGGGAATTGGGAAGGGACCCTGAAACTTTAACTTAAACAGTACAATAACTAGAACACCGTAAGCATATGGAATATTTTATGCAAATACTTCATATAACACTCAAGAATCCAGCTACTCAGGGATAAAACTACTTTTATGCTGATGTGTCCACCCATTGACATGATTAAAAGGAAACTCAGGAACCAAAAAAGGAGCAACTAGAATCCTAAAGATTGTCAGAGAAAAAGGGTGAAACTACTTCCAGAAAATTCTACGAAACTCAGTAGTTTTTCAAACATTTACCTGTTCTATGACTCAGCAAATCTATTCCTCAGGAAGTAGTCATGTTCATTAAAAGATTAGCACTCAAGGGCTCTGAATAGCTTAATACTGGAAATACAAATAGGCATCAATAGACAGAGCAAAACATATATATTTAAACACCACTGAGAAATATAAAGTAGTAATCAACTGTGAAAATAAAATGTCTTTGATTTATTTCTGTTTCAGTGCTCTTTAGCTCTACCTTGACTTTGTCATGTATATCTCCCCTTCAGTCACTATGCTCCTCAAGCTTCTTAATTTTCTTTTTAGGAGTTGGAGGGACTCCAGAGCATTGAACCCAAGGCTTCACACATGTCAGACAAGTGCTCTTCTCCTGAGCTACATCCTCAGTCCCCACAATGTCTTCTTTGCATTTGTCATAAGATTCAAGACTTAGAAAAGTTTCTATTATTAAGAATTCTTTCACTTACCCTCTTCCTTTCATTCTCTCAAAAGGCAAGGCTATCTCTTCAGTGTTTTGCCTTGAAGTTTCTGAAGTTGATCACAGCAAATATCTCTATACCTACATCTAATCTTACACGGCTTTAAAAACCAATCTTCGGTTATCTAGTCTTCTGTTAAATGCTTCCATCAATTCCTGTAGGGAAGTTTGCTCTAAATCCTCAAAAGGACAATGAACTTACATTATCTTCTCCGGTAATTTCTGCTTATTCGCTTGTATAATATTTTTATTTAGTTGCTATGAATAACTACTTAATAGTTGCTTTCCTTGTTGAATCTTTGATTCTTTTAGTGGGCAGAGTGTGAAGGTTCCGAAATAGTGTTCAGGGGGCCGTGGGTCACTCCTAGTGATAGTCAACCTATTGAGCAAGGCAGTTCATTTCTTGGGTTCCACAATGAGATGTTATAACTAGTGGCACTTAGAAACATGCAGGTCAGAGATTGAACTTGGTGCCACCACATGCAAAGGAACATACTCTAGGCCTTTGAGCTACTTCTCTGCCCTGATCAGTGATTCTTAAACTTAAACTTCATCAGCATCCTCTGGGAGGTAAACAGATTTCTGAGTCTCTTCTCTCCAATTTTTGATATGGCATATCTTAATTAGGTTTAAAATTTACATTTCATATTTATGTGATTTACTGTGTTGCTGGCAGTGATACTGTTGTTTTATAGGCCATAGTTTAAGAAAAATTAAAGCTCAGTGCAAGAATCAAATGTATTTTATTTATTTTCGATTCTCGTTAGTTATCATAGAGTGAATACTGTTGGCATAGTATGGAACTACTGATTGCATATATGTATATGTTATTTATATATTTTTTATTTAGTACAATGTAGAAAATCCTCATAACTATTGTTGTCAACAAATAACTTTGTTGATTAGCATATCCTATATCCTAATATTAGACTATTAGATTTTAATTCTTCTCCCAATTTAGATCCATATACATTCATTGCAATTATTTTTTCAAATAGGTTTTGTTTTTCACAAGGATTCCAAGATCAAAAAAAAATCTAAGAAAAGTGAAAATTATACAATCTGATTTTGCTTTTTTGTTAAGAAGCCAGTTTATACAATTAGCATATTGCTTCTTGGTTACATTATGAAATTTAGACTTCAAAGGACACTTTTCGTAAGGGGAAGAACCAACCAACCTACCAGCTACACACACACACAGACACACACACACACATACACACACACATCCAACCCTAAGCTTACGCTCACTAATTGCAAACTAAATAATGTTTGTGTAAGACTTGATGCGCAGGTGTGAAGGTGGGTGATGCCACAGAATGTACCTTGCGACATAAATTTGCATTATTCTATGAAAACACCTGGTTCTAAAAGATAGATGGCTCCTAAAAAAGGATTTGCCTGCCCCGAGCTCTCCAACATTCAGTTACAGGAAGCAGAAAGAATGACCTTGAGTTGAGTATGACTTTTAAAAAATAAGCTTTATGCTTTTATATTTGCAGTAAAAATGGAAAGGTCCAGATATTTCTCATTTATTCTCAATCCTCATACCTGCCTTGACTTTCCCATTACTAATGTGTCCCACCAGATTATTGCAGCTGTTACAAAAATACACAGGTCAAGATTGTTTAAAAACTGTAGTTTACATTAGGGTCTGGTCTTGGTGTGTTACATTTTACCTAGACAAATGCATGATGAAATAAATGATCTCTTATCATGCAAAGTATTTCCGTGCCTCTATTTCCCTCTGTGCTCTCCTACTGATATCTGCTATCATGCCTTATACTTGTCAATCACTCATCTTTTTACTGCATTTGTTTTGAAAGCTTTGCTTTTCTGCACAATGTTAATTGGTTGGAGTCAAAACATAGATAACACTTTCATATTTGCTTCTGTTACTAATATACATTTAAAGTTCTTCATGCCATTGCTGGTAGTTTATTGCTTTTTAGCACTAAAATTACATTGTCTGGACATACCGTATTTTACTTAACTTCACTGACAAAACCACAAGGTGTTGGTTAAGTTTTTTTTCTGCAGGAACATATGACTTTTATTTAGCTTTTATTAGAAGCATATCATGTAGCTTTTTGTGCACATGTAAATTCGACTTTGGAAATGAAGACCAAAGGGATATAACTGTAAATTATTTGTGGCAAGGTTAGGTTTCATTTTGAAAGAATCCTCAAATTTGTTTTCCAAATTGGCTGTACTAGTTTACATTTTTACCAGCAATGAATGAGAGTTTCTATTGCCCCACACAGAGCCAGAAATTGAAGTTGATAGTGGACTGGGGGCTGTAATCAGAGCGATGGTATCGGATTGCTGTTATCAATTCTCTTCTGATGTATTATATGAGTGTCTTTCCATATGCTTTTCTAAATTCTCTGTATATCTTCTTTGATGAGGTACCTAAGAGTCTTTGTCCTATCTGTTCTTTATTTTCTTGCTGTTAAGATGTAAAAATTCCTTTCATATTTTGGATAAAAATGCTATATCCTTTCACACACATTTTCTCTAAGCCTGTGGCTTGTATTCTCTTGATAGTGTTTTTCTCAGTGCAGAATCTAATTTTAATGTTGCATGTTATTTTCTCTTGACAAGACCTATTGCATACAAGGAACCGTAGAAAGGCTTTTAGTGGTAGGGTTTTGGGTTGGGGATTGGTGAACGTCTCTGACTGCAGTCTTTGCCCCTTAGACTACATTGTCACATAAGCAGCTCAGCCCCTGCCACACCGGGTGCAGGAAGGCTAGTGCCCAGTACTGACCTTCTTCTGACCATATATCCTTCCTGCCCTACACTCTGGGTCTCCAGTTATTTTCTCATTTATACATTTCTACCTTTGTGCCCGTCAGCTACGCAGGGAATCCCTCTCCATCTGGCCCTTAGTAGAAGCCGCTGGGTTTGCAGTTGTATTACAGAATTTTGTTTCTCACCTGGGGCACTAGAATCTGCTGGTGCTGGAGCGTTCCCTTCCCTCAAGGCAGTGGGTTCACTCAAGTTTATTAGTTCTCCTGAGGGCAGAATTGTGAGGAAAAGGCTAGTACACTGACAGGTTTTAAAAGGGTTCTTTTACCCTCCTCCTAAAAACAGCAGGAAGGGATTTTTTTCCCTCTGAGTGTCTCTAAGTACAACCTCACAAAAGGGTGGGTTCTCCTCTCCTTGCCTTGCGACCTGAGTTTGCCTGGAATTTGTAGCACTCAGAGTTGTCCACATTGATCCTCCAGGAATCCATCCATGACAGTCCAGTCACGGGTTCCTGCCCAGAGGCTGCTTTCTGATGAGGTTCGTGCTCCTGGCTACTGCTCCAGTGAGCTGTGATTTTCTGTATTAACTTATTTGTTTAGTTTGGGGCTAGTGTTTTGCCCTGTGGCCTCACTTGTCTTGTAGATCTGAGATGCATTGTTTTCTGATTTGTGTAAATTTGTACTTAAGAGGAAGAAGCAACTTCCAAACTTTTTACCTTCTAGGCTGAAAAATGGGAAGTAAGACTTTCAAAACTTGTTGATGGTTCCCTAAGTGCTATTATTCCAGTCATTTCTTTCAGGCTTGGTAATGATTTCTGCTGTATTCAAGTGACTGAATTAAGATCCATTGGTTAATAGAAGTGAAGTTCCTTAAATTCAGGTAAATTGCAGGGTGTCTTCATATCATATGTGTTATCATCTCCAACTATTGTCTCCAAATTCTGCCTAGTAATAGTGTTTTTATTGCCTGTGGTCTAGTTCCATTGCAGGGGGTTCTCTGATTGTACCTGCCCACCTTCAGGCATTCTGTCAATTTCCATTTAGCTGGGAAGAGTCTTCTAATTTGCCACCAACTTTGTTTACTTATCTATCTTCCCCACAAATTCTATGCAGCCTTTGGAAACAAAACCAAAAAAAATTATGTGTTTATTGTTTTACACAGTTTCTCTGGTACCAAGTAAACCAAGGAACTTACGTTAAAGCCAGATGATTCAAACAAGGAAGTTTAAGAATTATTAGGGATGTTGAAGATCAGAATATAAGCTGCAGAAAAACTTGGAAGAAATTGTCAGTTGTCTACCTTTAAAATGGAGTCAAATGCTTATGCAGTTCTCAGTTCCTCAAATCTGGATTGAGCACTCACTCAGTGTTCCCAGCTCTGGGACACTACAGTGAGCAATAATACACCAGTCCAGGTCCCCGTTTTCATACAGTTTATGCTTTGGTGGGAATTCAATGATATTTCTAAGACTTCAGAGCTGCGAAGTGGCAAAAGCAGCCTTTGAGTTAAGGTTTACTTGTCTCCTAAAACTTCACAAGCTGGTGCTTTATGCAACAGCCTAAATATGGGCTCCAAAATAAATGTATTTTCTCTCATGGTCACATTTGGCCTACTTTAAGCCATTGGCATTATTCTTCCTCAGAGAGCACTTTTAAATCAGTTTGTAGCGTGACAAGCTTTCTCAGCATCTTGCAAACAAACAAACAAACAAAAACTTGCTTTTATTTTTACACCTTTCATCATTCTTTATTTCATTTTCTGTTCTTTCCCCAAAGCAACTAACAGGCCCTCCTTATAGTTCAAAGACACATCCTTGTTTCAGATGGATTATGAAATATTTAAACTTCCACTGTTGCAGTTTACAAAATAAATATGGTTTATTTGGTTCAATCTCATGCCAGTGGGGTCTGCAGGTGACCTGAATGAAGTGGAGAAGAGAGACAAGGCAGCCTGGAAGATTTGTTGCTTTCTCCTGATCTGCCTTGGCCACCCCAGGAATGGCTGGGAAACTGAGGACCGATAAAGGCTGCAATGATCCCCTACACATTGTGGATACTGGGTCCAACCAGCCCCACTATGCAGCCATCAAACTGCACCTGCTGCCCATTTGCTCTCCACTGCAAGGGAGTTGATCCCCACCACCCAATTTTTTGAGAGCCATGGGCTTAGCTGGAGCAAGAGAGTGACTGTTGCTGGAAAGTCAGTTGTAGAGCTTACCCAGGCTTTTGGGTTCCCTTGCCTTTGTTTTAGAAAATAATTTCAAGAGGAGACAAACAATGAAGTAAAAAACAGATTTTATTTATTTATTCATTCATTTATTCATTCATCCATCCATCCATCCACCCATCTACCCACCACCCATCCACCCACCCAACCACCGCCATCATTCTATCTATCATCTATCTATCTATCTATCTATCTATCTATCTATCTATCTATCTATCTATCTATCTATCTATCTATCTATCTATCTATCTATCTATCTATCTATCTATCTATCTATCTATCTATCTATCTATCTATCTATCTATCTATCTATCTATCTATCTATCTATCTATCTATCTATCTATCTATCTATCTATCTATCTATCTATCTATCTATCTATCTATCTATCTATCTATCTATCTATCCCATCTACCTATCCACCCATCCATCCACCCACCCACCAACCCACCCATCCACCCATCCATCCATCCATCCATCCATCCATCCATCCATCCATCCATCCATCCATCCATCCATCCATCCATCCATCCATCCATCCATCCATCCATCCATCCATCCATCCATCCATCCATCCATCCATCCATCCATCCATCCATCCATCCATCCATCCATCCATCCATCCATCTATCCATCCATCCATCCATCATTCCATCCATCCATCCATCTACCAACCCACCTACCCATCCATCATCCATTCATTCATTCATTCATTCATTTATTTATCTATTACTGAAAATCAAGATCAAGTGAGCTTTTTGCCTCTCTGCTCTTTTTTGGTTTGTTTGTTTTTGGGTCACACCTGGCCAATCGCTCGGGGTTATTCCTGGCCTGCACTGCAGTCAATTACTCCTGAGTGCTTTCTGGGGGATCATATGGGATGCTGGGGATCGAACCGGCCGGCACTGGCTCGCCCCGGCAAGAGCACCAAACCCTCCCCCCGCTCTCCCCTTCTGGCCCCATGCTGCAGTATTTTTAATCCGGCCCAGCTATGCTGATCCAGAGACAGACAGGGGCCAGAGCGCTACTGGCTCTCACTGTGCCCCGCCAATCATGAGGCGCCCGGGGGGGATGGAAGGTTCTTAGCCTTGGCCCCCCCCCCACCGGAGCCCCACAAAAAAAACCCAAAACACCCCCACTCTATGAGGGACCTCCATTTTCCACATCCAAACTTCCCCTGGTCAGAACTCCACCCAGCAGACCAGCCATCACAGCCCGCTCACGGTTCATCAATAAATGCTGCATTTTGAGATGACTACAAAAGTATGCTATCCGCACAGCAGAGCCTGGCAAGGCACCCGTTGGAGTCCAGTAGAAAAAATATAGGCCCTCATCATCCATGACCTGATGAAATGGTTTGAGGCTGTTATGTGCAACCTGGAGCAGCAGGTGCCCTGGTTAGGGCAAGAGAGAGAAGGATTATTGGTGTACCTGCCTGCTCGACGCGAGGAAGAAAGGGAAGACAGTGATTTATTTATTTATTAATATTTATTATACCACTGTGAGATATATAATTACAAAGATATTCATGTTTGGGTTTCAGTCATACAGTGTTCCAGAACCATCTCGCCACAGTGCCATTTCCCACCACCAATGCCCCTGATTCCTTCCCTCCTCCCCTAACTTGCCTCTATGTCAAGTTCTTTATCTCCTTTCTCTCTTTCTCTTTCTCTTTTCTTTCTCTTACACATTGTGGATTTTAATGCATGCATTTAGAGGTTGTCATGTGTATCTTTTTGCCAGTGTTCAATGCCTAGTTATAGGTTGGTATTAGCACTTTCAACAATTTTAGCACACTGTTCCCTTCTCTGTCTTACCTGACTTCTGACTCCCACACATTTGTGGTAATTACTACTTTTGACAAAGCCTCCTGATCCATGCATCGCCTAACTTGGATATTGGTATCAAATATACATATATATATAAATGCCATGCAAATAAACGTGATGCAAATATTCATGTCATGAAAATAAATATAGTCATTCTATATCTGTGTTTTTTCTTTCTGGCCAATTTCACTCAACATGATCCTCTCAATGTCCATTCTTTTATAGGCAAATTTCATAACTTCATTTTTCTAACAGCTGCATAGTATTCCATTGTGTAGATGTACCAAAGTTTCTTTATCCAGTCATCAGTTCTCAGGCAATATGGTTGTTTCTCAGATTCTGACTATTGTGAATAGTGCTGCTATGAAAATAAAAGTAAGGATGGAGTTTATGCTGTGTGTTTTTGACTTCCCAGGGTATATCACCAAGAGTGCTATGGCTGTGTCAAATGGAAGCTCTATTTTTACACTTTGGAGGAATGCCCATATTGTTTTCCAAAAAGGCTGTACCAGTTGACATTCCCACCAACAATGGATGAGAGTCCCTTTTCCCTGCATCCATGCCAGCTCTTGTTATTCTTGATCTTTTGGATATGTGCCAGTCTCTGTGGTGTGAGATGATATCTAATTGTTGTTTTGATTTGCATCTCTCTGATGATTAATGTTGGTTTTGCATTTTTTCATATGTCTTTTGACCATTCGAATTTCTTCCATGTCAAAGTTTCTGTTCATTTCTTCTCCCCCATTTTTTTGATGGGGTTGACTGTTTTCTTTTTTGTAAAGTTCTACCAGTGTCCTGACATATCCTGGATATTAACCCCTTATCAGATGGGTGTTGGGTGGATATTCTTTCCCATTCTGTGGACTGTCTTTGTATCTTGGTCACTGTTTATTTTTGAGGTGAAGGGGTTTTTTAGGTTATATAGTCCCATATGTTTATCTTTGCTTCTAGTTGCTTCGTTAATGGTGTTTCACCTTCGAAGATGCCTTTAGTTCCAATGTTGTGAAAGGATTTTTTCTATATTTTATTCAACGAACTAAATGGATTCAGGTCTGATACTGAGATCTTTAATCCACTTTGATCTGAAATTTGTGCATGGTGGTAGACAGAGGTCCAAATTAATTTTATTACATGTAGCTGCCCAGTTTTCCCAGCATCACTCGTTGAAAGGCTTTCCTGGCTCCATTTCGGACTCTTTGCATTTTTATCAAAGATTAAATGATCATGTGTCTGAGGATGGGTGTCAGGATACTCAACTCTATTCCATAGGTCTACAGGTCTGTTTTTATTCCAATACTATGCTGAAAAAAAGATTTTATTAGGAGAATTTGAGGAAAGGAGGGAAGGTGGAGAGAGAAAGAAAGAGAAAGGGAGGAAGGAAGGGAGGGAGAGAGAGATAGATGTTTAAGAGAGACCTTGGTTTTCTCAAAGGAGGAGTGAACCAAGATGGTCTTTGAAGCCAGTGTCCTATTTATCAATATTCTTCAGGTTGCCTTGGAATGGAGCTTTATGCAGAAATTTGATCGGCTATTGTCATAAAGGAAGAACATTGAAGTTTTAGGAGAATCTCTTTCATGTCCGTAGCACAGTCTTAGTTTCTCCTGAAGTTTTTCTTCTCTTAAGGTGTCCAGCTTCTCAGGCTGTGCAGTGGTGCCTTGCTAGTCAAAGTCCCACCCTACAGTGAAGCCTATTTCAAGCCCAGGTATGCTTGAACCAGAGACACAGATAACACACCATTCATCTGTAAATGCATGAACTGAGAGCCTACCACTGAGAGTATATCACCAGCATGGCAGAACCTGGTAAGCTACCCATGTCATATTTGATATGCAAAAAAGCCAGTAACAAATATAGACCTCATTCCCATGACCTGAAGGAATGGTTAGAGGCTCTTTGTGATCCTGGAGTGAGCAGATGCTCTTGGGCTACACTAGCACGTGACAGGACATATGGAGATGTTACTGGTGCCTGCTTGAGCAAATCGATAAACAACAGAATGACAAGTGACAAGTGAAAACAAGTGAATTCATTCCATGAGGGTTGTGTGCTTCCCCCATCTACCTGCTTCCCTTTAGAACATGTTTTCTAGAACTTCCACTACTTTGCCTATTAGGGACCTACCTGGACACTGTCAACAATCTCCTCTGACACAGACCTTTAGCCAAAAATAATGATGGTATGTCATCTTTCAGTGATGATGGTATGCTGATCATACATCCACCCAGCAGCAATTTTTTTTTTCAATCCGGCCCAGGTATGCTGATCCAGAGACTTACAGACATGGGGCAGAGCTGCTACTTGCTCTCCCTTTGCCCAGTCGCTCAAGAGGCACCTGGGAGGGATGGTGGGTTCTAGCCCTGGCCTGCCACCCAAGCAGAGCTGCACAACAAGCCAGATGACCCCCCCCCACACTCCATCGGACTGCCATTTTCCACATCCAGACTTCCCTCTCGTCAGAACTCCACCCAGCGACAGCCTATCACAGCCCGTCTTGAGCGGCTGCTTGCGGCCTTGTGATTCATCTATAAATGCTATATTTAGAGGTGACTACAAGAGTATGCCACCTGCACGGCAAGCCTGGCAAGCTGCTTGTGTTGTATTTGATATGCCAAATACCAGTAACAATTATATTAGTTCATTCCCATCACCTAATATAATGGTTTGAGGCTCTTTATGTTCCTGTAGCGAGCAGATACCCTTGGTCTCTACTAGCATGAGATAGGACATATGGAGATATTACTGGTGCCTGGTCGAGCAAATAGATGATCAACAGGAGGATAGTGAGTCATCTTTAAATACTGCTCTCTTTTGTACACACATTTATAATTTTTATGTTTTGATGACGTAATTTACATTTTCTTTCCCTGAACTCGCTTTATTATGAATTTTATTTATTATCTTTTGGGTTTTTTTACTTTTTGGGGTCACGCTCAGGGATGCTCAGGGGTTACTCCTGGCACTTTGCTGAGGAATTACTCCTGGCAATGCTTGGGGGACCATATGGGATGCTGGGGATCAAACCTGGACTGTCGTGTGCAAGGCAAATGCCCTACCCACTGTACTATTGCTCTGGCCCTGAATTCACATTTTGTTTTGAAACGATGTATTTGCTTGTATTATTCTTTCTTCTCTCTTTCACTGTTGGAGGTAATCACCAAGTTAATTCCAATGTGGAAAAAACATAAAGAAAAAATTCTCCAATAGTACATTTCATATTTTCCTCAGATCTCCATTGGTATCTCCATATATATCACTCTAAACCTCAATTATCTTCTATTGCTTGTACTATAGTTTTATTATGTGCCAGGCATCACACACTTAATTATGCATTTTATACTATAGTTGCTAGGAATGTGCCTAGGCATTTCTGTAGTTTTATCTTACCTTTCTTTATTGGAATATCTCTTTTCTGCCCTTTTAGCAGTCTATTTTTTGAGGCATATTCGATCTCAGGTTAAGTCTCAAGCACAGGTCAACCCAGCATCTTGATCATTTTCCTTGGTTTTCTGCCCCACCTGCTTGATTTTCTGTGTGAACTATAGTCCAGGCTGATTTGGATAAAGTACATCCTCCTTCTTCTTCTTCTTTAGAAAGAGCCGTTTTCCCCTGCTATTTACCAATTGTACCTCCTTTGCTTGGATATTGCTATTGTATTTTCTCTTTCCATTGCATTCTTAATATTGCCTTCTCTTTGTACGATTGTTTTTATTTTCAAGATCTTTCAATTCTTCCCCCAAGGTCAGAACTATTTCCTAAATAATTTGAGGATGATTTTATGGGGTTGTCTAACACTTGGGTCAGACTCAGCTTTCCATAAATTTTCCTGGACATTTTAAATATGTGTTATTCTTTTCCACAAGCGTGATATGACTAGTACACCTTTGTGTCAAGGCATAGCTGTGCCTACTTTTCCATCTTAACTATTTTTAGGAATATGTATTGATATCCCTTTGTACCTCATTCATGACATGTGTGTTCTTCCAGGAATTGCAATTGTCTTGTAGAAATCTTAAAATGTTATTTATTGTATAAATTCCATTTTATATAAAAATAAATCTTATTGTGAGGAATATAGCTCAGCATTCTTTTTGCATATGTGAGGCACTGGGTTTAGTCTCCAGCATCATATACAAAAAAAGTATGTCCATTTTATATTAATTATATTATGTTAATTTTATATTAGCTTTATACTAATCTGAATAAAATTTTTAGTGCTTTATATTTTAAATATATAGAGTATGTAATCCCAGGAATTTGAATTTCTAAAACTGTTATTGTAGTTATTTGTTCACTTATGTGAGCGCCTAATATGTCAAAGAGTGTTCTGTATTCTGGGAAAACAAAAATAAATTTCCCTGCTCAAAATGTACTTTAAATTTTCACGGTGACACTGAGCTATAAATAATTTTGATTCGTGTGGTAAATAAAACTGTGATAGAGTTATGAGAACATACAGGAGACAAGAACTCATCTAGGGATTTAAAGATAGCTCCATAAGAGTATCATGGTTTATATACTATATGAAAAATAAGCAAATGTAATATGGAAAGGAAATTAAAGAGATGTTCACATTGCAGTAATGTATACTACATAGAAAGGCTATGGTATAAAAGAGAACAACTTACTTAAAGAAAGGAAACTAGTAGGTTATAACAAATGTAAGTTCTATGGAACTGGGGAGATACAGGACAAAAGTAAATGAGTACTGGATTATATCTTTAGAATTTGGTCTTGAGTCAAGCTGATTGTACAAAAACACTCTGGATTTATATCAACATGTTGATGTTTACTAAAAGAGACTGTTATATTCAAGTAATTGAGAGTTCTTATTTAGTGATAGCTATGTACAGTTTTTCTTCTGTAAAGTAATGTCAGGACTTGACGTACATTCAGTCTCCAATTCCTAGACATTGGCATTTTCTGTCTTTCTTTTATTTTCTGGGTTTTTTTTTGTGGGTCACACCTGGCAATTCTCAGGGATTACTCCTTATTCTGCACTCAGAATTACTCCTGGAGGTTCTCAGGGGTCCTAGGGGATGCCAGGGATCGAATCCAGGTTGGTCGTGTGTAAGGCAAATGCCCTACCCGCTGTACTATCGCTCTGCCTCCTGACATTGGCATTTTCATAGCAGAGGAGCAGACAGTATAGAATAGTAAAGCAGGTTTTTATATGCTGTCTGGGTATAGTACTTCTACCTGTATTGTATCAACTGGAATTGAAGGACCTGGCTATATCCTATCTAATAAAGGCGTAGAGAAACATGGTCGAACTATGCCAGGGTTAGTCTCTTTGATCAAAACAATTTTGACATAACAGAAGTTTTCAAGTATGAAAATGACAAATCTGAATTTGGGGATTGGGTAGGATTTGGGCCATATTTGGGGCTACTACCAGCTTCAGGATCATACTTGGCAGTGCTTATAGAATCATGTAGTGCTGGTCATTAATCCAGATGTTGTATGCAATGCATGTACTCCAGCACTGCAAACTACCTCTCAGATGCTTAATTCTTATTTCAGTGTTAAAAAAACAAAATAAGCGTGCTTGCTTCAAGGAAATAAAACAAGTTTGAGTTTGTAAACACCAAGTTTGAGATGACTCTTGGTCATAGCAATAGCAATATAAAATGAAACTAAGCTTAGAGTTTAAAAATACTAAATTATTAAAACTTTGAGAATTATCTGTACACAAAAGTAAGATATTTAAAATTTCAATCATTTATTAGTTAGTGAGACAGTATGTCACTCAAGAAAGAGAAGACATACCTTTAAAATTCTTGTTTATAGAACAAAGGAAAATAAAGTCAAAAGTGGGCAGTGATTGTTGAAGAAGTGGACAAAAAACTAAAATAAAGTGATATTACTAAATCTAAAATAAGAGTTTCATGGGTAGATTTTATTTATTAAATAGACTAAAATGCAATAAAAAATTCAGATAGGAAAAACTAATCCAATGAGCTAAATAGTTAGAGGTTTTAATGGCCCCTGAAAAAGTAGCTTTAATTATGAGACACTAGAATGCAGAAGTTTATTGAAAGAATGAGAGAGAATTACATACAAAAAAAGTACTGACTTTAGAACCCTGGATGAGAAGGAAAAAAAGAGATAGCAACTTTAGGGAGAATAGGGTTGAAACAAGGTTTTATTTTGAATTTTTAAGAATTGTAGGTATTTGAACATGTCTGTAGGATCAAGGGAAGAAGCCAATGGAGGAGGTTTGAAATATCCAACAGACAGAATAATTGATGGAACAATTCTTTAGAGAAGAAAAAGTTCCAAACATAGGTAGGGGCATCAACTTAAGAAAGAAAAAATATGTCAATATCTTCCTTTGGAGAGGAAAAAAAAAGAGAAAGGTTTAAAGAATACACACTTCAGACCAGAGGGAGTATGATTCAGTCTCAAAAAATTCTATGGTTATTTCTCCAAAGAAGTAGGGGCAAAAGTCTTCTGATAGGCAGTCTTCTCAGGAGGCAGTGAGAAGAGTGAATGGCTGGATAAAATGGTGAGGGTGAGGGTTTAGAAGATGCATAGTTGACAAGTGGCAACTAAGTTCTTGTGGAAGAGTTTCCAGGCATCACTAACTGTCCCACCAAAACAAGCTATCACTGTATTACTGTATCACTGTATTCCTGTTGATCATCGATTTGCTCGAGTGGGCATCAGTACTGAAACAAATTCTCTGTTTAAGAACACTAATTTCAGAACCAGACCACTACAGCAGATAGGGTCTGGTGTGAAACAGACATAGGTTCCATCCCTGGGATCCCAGTAGTCCCTCAAGCTTGCCAGGAACCAGGAGTAAGCACCAGGCATAGGAAAATCCAATCTGGTGTTCCCAAACCCAACCAAAATAAAAACACTACCTTCACTTTATACTCTCTAACTTCCAGTGTGGACTTTCTTCAATTGATTGTGGTTTATAATTCTTCATGGGATTCTTGAAATAAATTTTATTATAATTTGTCAAAAATCTAATTTTATATACCCAATTAGCTAACAAACAGAACTAGATATTTACCTGCTTTCTCTCTAAAATGTTTATTTGCAGAAAACTTTAAAACTGAGTAAGATGGAGGGTAAAAGTTAGATCTGTAATTGATATACTACACATTATCATGTTTTATCTAAGGTTATTAATAAAGGAAAAGGTTTATTCATTATCATACCTTTACAACACTCAGAGTTTTAAAGATATTATCTTGATAACTGAAGCTTCAAGAAATTTTCAAAGCAATGAAAAAACCTTTATCATCTGCAAAACTTAGATAAGAAATAAAACTAACATGGGATAAAATTGGTTCTATGATTTCTAACTTTTTTACCCGAAGATTGATCATTAATTATGTATCATTAGTCACATCTGGTGAAAGAAGATGTTGAAATGTCCTGTATAATTCTTCTCATTTTAGATATCTTCAGTATACTTGTAACTTCTGAACAAGCATGGGTAAATGAGGTGCCGGAAAGATAGTACAGTGAACAAGATGCTTGCCTTGCACATGGCTGACCCACTTTGATCCCTAGTATCCCATTTGGTCTCCAAGCACTCCCAGGAGTGATGCCTGAGGAGTGAACCCTGAGCACAAACAAGACAAAAAATATATGGAATATTAAAAATAGACTCAGCATCTTGTAATGGCTATACTAAAACCAAGTTACTGAATATATACAAATGTCTTTCTTGCATGTATTATGTTGAACTTTAAAATATGTTTGATGTTGCCTACAAAAAGGGATAGTATACCTGCTTTATCTCTAAAATACTGGTTTAGCCTTAGAGAGTGAAACAGTTACTGTAATATGAAATCTCATTCTGCATGATGTAGTTTCAATTTATGACACCATTTAACCCTGTAGACAACCCTGTGTAGTAGGCAATATCACTATTTCAGCTTTACAGATGAAAGAAGACAGATTTACAGGAGAATGTGAGTGTCACAGCAAAGTAAGTCAATCTAAGATTCAAGCCCAACTTAAGGGAGTATATAGTTGGAAGGTATAACTAGGAAACTTATGTTTCTCTTAGAAATGAATTTCACTTGATCACTTGATCACTTGACATCCCATTATTCATTGACTTGCTCGAGTGGGCTCCAGAAACATTTCCATTTGACCCTGTCATGTGCCAGTGTAGCCCAATGGCATCTGCTTGCTTTAGAAATATGAAGAGCCTGAAATCTTTTGTTAAGGGTCTTGACGAAGAAGTCTGACCATCTTGTAGGTGGGCGGTCACGTGTTCTTTTGATGTCCCATGGGATCCAGTCAGTAACGGCTCTAGTTAAGCAGTTATCTCCAAGTTGCATTACATGTCCAGCCCATCTGATTTTCGATGCCTTGGCAAAAGAGACAGAGTCCCTGACTCTAAATCGTCAATGGAGGTCAGAATTCTGAATTTCATCTCTAATTTGAGTGAGGTGTAATATTCCATAGCTCTTTCAATTCCTCTTTGGGAGACCCGAAAAGCATTCTCATCCCTACTTTCTTAGGGCCCAGGCCTCTGAGACGTATGTTAATGCAGGGAGAATGGTGGAGTTGTAGAAATGTACCTGGAGCCAGAGGTTCTTTGTCCTTTTAGTTATTTCTTCGATGTTTTTGAAGGCATTCCATGCCACTCTCTTCCTCCTGTGCAGCTCAGGTTTTAGGTCATTCATCATGTTGACTTCTCGACCTAGGTACACATAACTGTTACATTCAGAGATGTTTGTTCCATTGAAGTGAATGGGGCCTCTGGAACAAGTTCATTTTTCATGAACCTTGTTTTGTTGAGATTCAGCTGTAGGCCTATCTTTCCACATTCTCAGTCGAAATCAGCCCTCATTTGTGCCGCTTGGATAATGTTTGGTGTTATTAGAACAATGTCATCAGCAAAGTGGAGGTGGTGTAGTTGCTGACTGTCTATCTTCACTCCCATTTCTTCCCATTCTAATTGTCTCATGATCTTCTCGAGGGTGGCTCTGAAGAGTTTTGGAGAAATGGTATCACCCTTCTGAACCCCTCTTTTGACATTAATGATCACGTCCTTGTACAATGGTGAGATCCTAGTGGTGAATCCATAATACAGCTCAGGAAGGATCTTGATGTATTGGGTTTGAAAGCCCTGTTTGGCTAGGGCTTCGATGACTGCTTCAGTCTCCACAGAATCAAAGACTTTCTTTAACTTAATGAACGTGAGACAGAGCGGCATCTTGAACTCCCTACAAACCTCAATGATCTTGGTTACCGTGTGGATATGGTCGATTGTGCTGAATCCCCTTTTGGAAGCCAACTTGCTCGCATGCTTGTCCTTCATCTAATGTTCTGCCAATTCTGTTCAGGATGACTCGAATGAATAGCTTGTAGATGACGGACTACAGGCAGATGGGACTATAGTTGCCAATGTCGTGGATGTCTCCCTTCTTGAACAGTAGAACTGTCCTGCTGTTTTTCCATTGGGAGGGCACCTTGCATCCAGATAGGTAGCATGTCTGATGGAATAATTTCTATAGAAATGAATTATTCTCATTAAAAAAAGAGGAACTTAAATTAGATAATTATGATGTCCTGGTATCTTAACCACATTTATTATGTGTCAAAATATCATTTGATTGTGACCATAGGAAGGTAATACACATTCCTCCTTTACATAGTAGATAAAACATTAAAAATATTTAATATGCCTTTAACAGACCCAATTTTAGAAGCACATCAAAAACAAAATTAGAAATTATCTTCTACAAGCATGAACAATTAAGAATACCTGGGACTATACTTGGGATATGCCTGGGATATGCCTGGGATAATGCACTGATACCCAATAAATAAATAAATAAAATGGAAGGCTTATAAGTAACAGAGGTTGAGAAGAAAAAAATTACCCATTACCCTACTGAAATGTCAAACATACAGTAGGCTCTTTTCTTTCCTAGCTTAGATTTTCGATTATCTCTAGAGGCACATGGACCTGCTGGGCTTAATAATAGCTTTGGAATTGTGAGACTCTTCAAATTCTATCTTCACTCCTGATTCACTGCATGATTTGCTAAAACTAAGTTTATTCACTAACTGAAATGAGCTAAAAAGAAATAACACATGCAATTTTTTAACGCTAAGTGCAGACAACCATTCCATATAGGCAACAAGCAACAGATGTAATCACTTTAAAATTGCAATCAAATAACTTTAATACAAGAAATTGTCCAACTCGTAGTTAATGATATGATTCATCATTTGACTGCGTTGTAATCTGACCCAACTGGTAAATAGTTTGTGCAAATTACTGTATTTATTCCCAATGACTGCCTCTTAATGTTTGTACGGCACTCTAAGGTTTGCAATGCCCTTTACCACAGATTTCTTTCTCATTATCTCACATGAGACAATTAACAAGCTCTTTACATACTAATTTAATGTAAATCAATTAAAGCTATGTTAGAAAATCTGGTTAGAAGATACTAATTTCTGAGCATTAGAGCTGCCTTTCTGATGAGGACACACAGCTACTTGTTTTGATTTTGTCACAACGAGCGCTCATCATTTGTCTTCCAGAGGGCATTGTCATCCTCCAAACAACATGGTCAAATTTGGCATTTCTGATGTAACATTAGTTCTGCGTAGAAGAGAATGGAATAGTAAAACTTCTAGGAGGTTCTCTGTGATCTCCTTAATGTGATTTAACTTCCAAGTCCTTAAGGCTTATATCTCCTTTATGTTTCTTGATATTTCAGAGAAGGCTGGTAGAGAGGAAAGGACAAAGTTGAAAGAGAAATGAAAATAAATCTCACCTCTAGAAGAATACTGATACGTGTTAACAGTAAAATGTAAACAGTAAAAAGAATATTTCATTTTTGTATAGTATTTTGTGGTTTCCAGATAACTTCATTAGGTAAATGGCAAAAGTTCAAATACTGTATCTCATTATAGGACATTTCTCATTTTCTGGCCTCTGCTCATCTTCTGGCGTCAGTTCCTGACTCCTCCGCCCCTGCTACCCCCTTTCCCCCTCATTATAATCCTAATTCCCCTCTGCTCAAGTCACTTAAAACCACACACTTACAGCAAGTTATGTAAGCAGTTACTAATCTGTTTTATTCTTCTATAATATGGATACTGTTCCACCTGCAAGAACTATCTCCATCTTCTATGCTTTATCTGCCCTCCCCAAAACTTGATTCTTCCTTTATTCTTCATGCTTAGGCCTCTACATTTTAGAAAGTTCCTCTGCTGATTCTTATAATTCAGCATTAAGTTTGAGAATACTTTAATTGCTCTCTAATAAAAATATCATCCCCTGGAAAACCCATATTCAGGGAACTATCCCGACTTATTATTGTTTGGGTCAGGAGGAAGACATAGAGGAAAAGCAGAAGATTTGCCATTCTAGTTGTAGAAACAACAGTTATTCTTCATTATAACGAATTCTGAAGGTTTTTTTTTTTTTTTTTTTGCTTTTTGGGTCACACTCGGAGTCACTCAGGGGTTATTCCTGGCTCTTTGCTCAGGAATTACTCCTGACAGTGTCTGGGGACCATATAGGATGCCGAGAATCAAACCCAGGTATCGAACCCAGGTCGGCTGCACGCAAGGCAAACGCCCTACCCGCTGTGCTATCACTCCGGCCCCAAATTCTGAAGCTTTTAATTTCTTGGAGGCTCCAGAAATTGAACCCTGGGCTTCAAATACTCTACCACTGAGATAATTCTTGGTTCCTGAACTTTAGTGCTGATTTCACATACCATTACTAAGTGAGATAATTCACTAGGCATGATTAACCTTGGTTTTCAGCACCTCTTTTCCTTTTCTCCCTAGTCTGTCTTTACCTCCATATACCTTTTTCCCCCTCTCCATCTACCTTTACCCCCATATAGCAATCAGAAGTACTGTGCACTCTGATCTTTTCTCTGTTTTTGCATGAAATATTTCTGGATGCAATAACAATTGCATGATTGCATGTGTAAACATTCTTCTGGTTTGTATTGCTTCTCTGATTTGGGGTTATAGGTAGCCACTTTGGATACTAGTGTGCTGAGAACTGTATCAGGACATCAACACAGAGCTCTCCCTTTTTTAAGACTATTAGCTACTGGTAATGTTTTTCTATAACTTGAAATCAGAATCAGCATTAGTGGAGTGGGATGGGGAATGTCTAAAAAAACAAGAACACAGATATGCAAAAGAATATAAAGAAAGAATAGATAGTTCATGGCTTTTTTGAGGATAGAGAAGTCACACCAGTGGTGCTCATGGGATACTGCAGACTGTGAGCTTGGGGGTCACTTTCAGCACTATGTAGGGATAGTACCCAGGCTCCAGCATGTAAAGTTTGCATTTCAACTCTTTGAGATATTTCCCTTGTCCATTTGTCTTTTTTACCCAGATTAACTAGGACTACATCTCTTCCTTTGAATTCCAGAGTTTTCTTTAAAATCAAATTCTTATATATAATGTTTTTCACCAAAAAACCCTTAATTTTCTAATATATATATATATATATATATATATATATAACTAGAAGAAGTTAAAAATAACTAATAATATTTGTCCTAGGTACAAAGATTTGTTAAAATTTCACTAAAACTACCTGCAAGCATAAATGATAATGGGTACACAATAAATTAACTTGCATGATCATAAAATTCTAACTCCTTGAATTTATTTGCTTTTATGAGTATTGCTTCCATAAAAAGGAAAATAAACCAGAGATTTTAAAATAAAGTTTTCACTGAAATATAGTAAATAAAGGAAACAAATCAATGTGCATCTTGATATGTATATTAACGGCGAAAACTAAATCATAGCATCCAAATCAGCAAGTTGATAGTTGCCAAAACCCCAATTCCCTTCTTCACATCCCATTTCCAACATTGCTCTTTTCTTCTTCCTGTTGTAACTTTAAAACCATATCTTCATTTTGTCTATTTTCAATGGTTTTGTATATAGAATCTGGCTTCTTTCACTTAGTATTTGTGAATTGTAATCACAAACTCCTTTGTGGTGCAATGATATGTTCTCGTTTTTTATTATATTGTGCAAATATTATGTAACTTTTATGTTGTGATGCCATTCATGTATAATTATCTTCCAAATGAATGAATTTGGCTTCAATTAATGACTCTAATGTGACATTTTCATGAACATGTTTTGGTTTGCAAGTGAATTTTGTTTGATATAAACTACATTGTAGACTGGCTTCTTCAGCTGTGGGCTTCTGGCGTTCTCTCAGTGTTTCAGAATGCTTCTGAATATTCACATACACATCACTGGATCATGGTGGATGTGAGAGAATTTTTGTCGTATATTCAGTGTTTTCAAACTGTTTGATTTTTAATGTTATAATCAATGTGCAGGAGGAAGAGAACAGCATGGAATGCCTTCAAAGGCATCGAAGAAATAGCGAAAAGGACAAAGAACCGCCGGCTCCAGGCACATCTCTTTGACTCCACCGTTCTCCCTGCATTAACATAGGCCTCAGAGACCTGGGCCCTACGAAAGCAGGATGAGAATGCTATTCAGGTCTCCCAGAGAGGAATCAAAAGAGCTATGCTTGGAATATCACGCCTCACTCAAGTGAGAGAAGGAATCCAGAGTTCTGACCTCCTTCACTATTCCAGAATCAGGGACACTGTCTCTTTTGCCAAGGCATCGAAAATCAGATAGGCTGGACATGTAATGCGATTTGGAGACAACCGCTGGACTAAAGCCATTACTGACTGGATCCCATGGGATGTCAAAAGATCACGTGGCCGCCCACCTACAAGATGGTCAGACTTCCTTGTCAAGACCCTGAAGGAACGGTTTGAGGCTCTTCATATTCCTGAATCAACCAGATGCCATTGGGCTACATTGGCACGTGATAGGGTCCAATGGAAATGTTACTGGCGCCCGCTCGAGCAAATCGATGAATAGCACGATTCAAGTGATCAAGTGATCAATCACTGAAATGCTCAAACTTTCCTTTTTATGCTTAGCCATAAGAGGAATTGCTAAGAATGAAAGTGATGTGCAGAGAACAACTAACCTAATTCCAAACCTAACCATTTTTCTAAAAAAATATCTTATTTGTCCTTTTACTTTTCCAATTTATCTATAGGGGGTAGTCAGGATTCATCCCCTTGCCTCGATGGATGTCCAATGGACCCATCTATAGACAAAGAGAGTATCTTATAACTTTGGAGTATAGGTCCTTCTCAATTCTCCTTTGTATCTGTTTATTTCTATATCACCTGAAATTATGCGTAATGGAAATATAGATATCTAGCTTTTTCATTTAGTTTGGGATCCTTATACTTATATATACATTGCATTTTTGTCATCTTATTAATTTTATCATAATAAAACTGATGGGATTAAGTCCATGAAGAGAGGATTAAAATTTGTGCATTATTTAGTTTTACAGTTGATGAACATGGTACCCTATGTGATTTATGCCATTTAATTCCTCTTAATAATCTTCAATAGTTTACTGCATACAAGTCTTCTACATTGTCTATTATTCTTTGAGTGTGATACTATTGAAAACTATATCTTTTTAGAACCATATTCTAGTTTTGAATGTTTATTGAATACACAATTGAGAGGGTCTAGAAGGCTTCAGTGACTTTGCTCAGACTTGTTCCTGGCTCTGAGCTCAGGAATGTTTACTGGCATTATTAAGTGGTCCTATGTGTTTCCAGAGATCAACATGGTAGTGTTTGGCAAGGCCTTATCCCCTATCCTATCTCTATGACCCCCCATAAATATATAATTAAGCTTTTATCAAATCACTTCATCAGATTATTAGTTATGAGCTTTTATGAACATAATTTGTGAATAATATGGTTGTAATCTTTACAGTTCTTAAAATGCTTACTACAGATAGTGATGATCAGAAGTCTTGTCTCTGAATCTCAACAGGGATGTGTTGGTATTTTGTTCTCCAGTATGATATTTGCTACAATATTCTGGTAGATTTTTGTATTCTCAGTTTCCCTAGAAAACTGTATCTTGAATTACATGTATAAATATATTAATTATCCCTGATCTATTGAGATTGAGAACATCATTTTATTTAATACATCTTTTGTGGTGAATTATATTGAATTTAAATTTAAGGAAATCTTATATTCATGAATAAACCAAACTCAATATATTATATTCTCTGATACTACCTGACTTATCACCAGATTTTTATTTTTCTTCTTCACCCTGCCCATGCCTGCCTGCCTTCTCAACAATTTACATGAAATTTCATAATCATAATGCCTTTGTCATTTTTTTAAAGGATGAAGATTACACTGACTTCATAAAAAGAAATGGGATGTGGAAATCTCAGTGTATTCATTTTTTAAGGTAATGATTCAATCACAAGGCAAATTCAACATAAGAAGATGCAACCTAACCGCAGAAGTGTTATAAAGAGCATTGAAGGCAATTTATAAAAAGATAATGGTATTTGTTCAGGGAGTATAAAACACAGTGAATCTTCATTTGTGGGGACTTGTGTATCTTTATCTAGTACTCTATGTCAAAGCCTGTTACAAGACTCCTGTCTTCATTGTACCATGCACTTTATACAGATTATCTAAATCCTTCCAGTAATACTAAGTGGTGAATACTTTATAAAGGCTCACTTTATAAGTGTGACTATTGGGGAAAACAAAGTAAATACCGTACTTGCAACAATAGTAAAGATGTGATTTAAAATAATGATAGTTATCTTATATCATAGGTGTTTTCCATTATATTTATTTTAATATTCATTTTTTGGTTACGCTGGGAAACTGCTCCAATAGGGCAGAGTGAAATCTTAAACTGAGCTTTAAATTCATATTTAATTCCAAAATACTTTATTTTTTAAATTATATGACTCCAGAGGTATCTTTGAGCCTATTTTGTATGGCATCTAGCATATTGTAGTTCTCATGCTGTTGTCTACATTCCTGGAGATTGTTGAGTACACAGAACTCCTGCTGAGTTTTCTGAGATCTTGTTTTAGCTCTGCCTCTCAATAACTGGGTGACATTATTCACATGGTTTTATTCTATACAGGAACTGAGGTATAGATTACAGATAGCTTTCTTATTGTTTGTGCAGGTTATAATTATTTTAACCATCATCTCTCCCCTTGAGCACAATGAGTTTGATTTCATTCAAATACACTAGGGTTTCATTTACATTCACATGAGTTTTCTCTCATTTTTAAAAACAGTATTAACTATCACTGTCACTGTATCACTGCCTCACTGTCTTCCAGTTCATCATCGATTAGCTTGAACAGGCACCAGTAACATCTCCATATGTCCTGTCTCATGCAAGTAGAGCCCAAGGGCACCTGCTTGCTCCAGGAACATAAAGAGCCTCAAACCATTCCATCAGGTCATGGGAATGAAGTCTATAATTGTTACTGGTATTTGGCATATCAAATACGACACGAGTAGCTTGCCAGGCTCTGCCGTGTGGGTAGCAACTCTTGTAGTCATCTGTAAATCTATAGGAAGGAAATATTTGCTCCTTGACAACTTTCTTTAAAATATGTCATTATCTTATTTATAAATGTATGCATGTCTAATTACCTAAGAGTTGTATCCATCTATGATAGATATAGCTCTAACTTTGCTTCAGAGCTCTTGCGGATACCAAATGTGAAACTTTGACTAAATTGTTTTCATACATTATAAAGTGCAATACACTTTTACTTTTATACAAGTACTAACAGGTAATATGGTTTTTCCTGTAAGCTTTATTTTCTAGATACATAAGACTTGAACCAGCTTATAAGGAGATACAGTGATCAAAAGGGAAATTCTGGTAAGTGGTTCTCTTCTTGCTCATGCGCATTTGTCTCCCTAAAGGGGGAGGCTTCACCAAGTCAGAGAGAGGGTCTGATCACGGTTTACCAAGTTGCAAAAGTTCAGGTCTTTGGAGATTTTTTATTCTGCACAATGCCTTTGAAAGAGAGCTTTAAAGGTTACATTGAAATATGTCGTTCCTACTGCTCAATCTTCATGCCTCTGACCTCAGAAGGAAATTAATAAAAGCTTTGTGACAGGAAATTTGCTTCTCACCAAAGGCATTGACAATAATTACTTGATAGGAAAAGCTGTTGATTTTCTCATTGGCAGGAAGACTCAAGTTTCCACTGGATGTCATCCCTTGGCAAATTGAATAGCTTTTCTTATGAGAATAAAGAGAATGAATGAATTAGACATTAAGGAGCTATTTGAATGGGGGAAATGCATCTGTATTTCAGTATTTATCTGAATTGATGTTCAGAGTGGTTTTGTCAAATGGAAAAGAATGGCAGGTCAAAGCAAAAAATAATCAGAAGCTCTTTTCCACTATTTTGAATACATATTAAATGCTCTCTTAATTTAAAGAGTCCAAAAACAATTTGCAGACTGAGTTTACAATGACGATCTTTTTGGGAGTTTGTAGGAGACCAGCCAGCAGAGATGTCAGTTATTTTTTTTTGATTTCAATAAAGCCTTTGAAGGGGAAACTCTAGCCCCTCCATTTTGCTGCTTGACTCTACGCCTCCCCCATGTTCCTTTTAACTCCTTACATAGAAGGAAAAATTTGTAGTAGAAATCACTTCAGCTGGAGCTCATAGAATGCTAACCCATTTTCTACCTTTAGTTTACTCTTTGGCATTTGGAAAGTCACTTTTTTCCTGCAGTTTTCGTTTGTAAGCACCCAATTCTTGAGTCAGAGTAGCAATTCTTTTATATACTTAACATACAAATAATGTTTATAGCTTGCATAAAAACCAATACTTTATACAAGGACTTTAGTTCATTGAAGACCCAGCACTGATTTAATATAAAGGAAAAATCTTTCATATGCAGAAAGTCACCATAATTTAAGCATCATCGGACTGTCAATGGATGAGACAGGTATTGTAAGTCAGAACTTAAAAGTGTTTTCATTACTATTCAAAACATTAGGATTGGAAGAGTCAGGAGAGGCGATAGAATGGGATGTCCTCAAAGACACCGTCTCCTTGCAAATTATCTTGTGAAAGAAAAATGCCTAAAGTCATAGAAGATTGGAAATCGTCATCCTCAGAGGGCCGGGGACAGGAGGAGCTGACAGGGAAATGCTGGATTAGAAGATGAGATCGATTGAAACCAAATCTTAGAAAGCAAAAAAAGAAAGTGAAATCCCTGGCCCATCTTCAAGAACTCATAAGAACATTTGCTATATTTTCCACTTCATTTGCAAATTGAAAACCAGATGCCAAGAACTAAAGGAAAGCTACCTCAAGGAATGCTGCGCAAATCCAAACCCTTTGCCAGAAGGGAAAAGAGGGTTGTGAGAACCAAGGCTGCTTGCTTTGGATGTTGATTTGGGATAGTGACATTGTAGCTATTTCCTGAGTTCCTGACACAAGTTGGCTGTTAGGATGAGCTTCAAGAATCGCTAATAAGTCTCTAGAGGCAGTATTTCACCTGACTGTTGACTTTGAATTTCCCAGATTGTTCCATATTGCAGTGGTTATCTGCTTCCACTTTCTTGGTAGCAAGTTCTCTGATATCAGTGACCTAGGCCAAGGTTGGAGCAGTCTCTATGGAGGATTATTTTGGTGCTCACTATGTTATAATATTTGCCAAATAAAGTAAATTATTAAATATTTGTGCTTTAATTGTAATGTAGTATTTATACATCTCTAAACTCTAATAAACATTTAGTCTCTACTTTTACAAATGATCTCACGTAAACTTATTTGTTATTATATTAACATGGAGATAAAGTATGTGTCAGCTAAGTAGCAGATATTTTCAATGAATCTTTTGGAGGAGGAGGATGATTAGTCAAAATTCAAAGACTCTTCCCTGAACTCTCTGTGTGTATGTGTGTGTTTATTTGTATGTATGAAATAGCATGTGTGTGTTTATCTGTATGTATATAAATAGTGTACTGGCACATTATGTACGTGCATTTATAGGGAGAAAGCTTACATTTCTTTTTTTTTAATTTTTTTATTTTTATAATTACAAAGATATACAATTAAAAAGTTCATATTTGGGTTTTGGTCATACAGTGTTTCAGCACCCATCCGCCACCGGTGCCCATCTTCCACCACCAACGTCCCGGTTCCCTCCCCCTCCCCCAGCCCTGCTCCATGGCAGGTTCTTTATTTCTTTCCCTTTCTCTCTCTTTCTCTTTTCCTTTCCCTTCCAGACTATGGATTACAGAACATACATTAAAGGGTTGTCATGTGTATCTTTTTGCCTCTATTTAGTGCTCAGTTCTAGGTTGGCATTAGTACCCTCGACAATTGTTAGCACACTGTTCCATTTTCTGTCTTACCTAGCCTCTGACTCCCACATGTTTGTGATAATTTCCACCTTTGACAAGACCTCCTGATATATGTTTCACTTGACCTTGGATATTGGTATCTTAATACGTACATATATATTTATGTTATGCAGATAAGAAAGCTTACATTTCTGGAGAGATTATATTTCCATGTATGTTCTCACTCAGAGATCTAGCTTTAGGTTTCAATTTTATGTTTCTTCCTTGTTGCTTCTTCTGGAATAAATCCTTGGATAAAGGCCCAAGCATCTCTTTCTATCTCTTGGGCTCTTCCTTTACTCTCTGAATTTCCCCACGAAATTTGGAAACCTAAATATTTGGAAGATGCCTTTCATATAACAAAGTCTTGTGGCATGAATCCTAATCATGTCTGCTCTAGGCATTGGAATATTCATTTCCTCCCGTGCTGCTCTATTCTCAGCTGCATGTGCTCCTTGAACCACTTTTTCCTTTTATGAGTTTTATGACAAAGAGGTTTAGAATTAGGATATGAATTTATGGTAATAAGGTAAAAGGTGTTCCAGTCTGACTTCCAGGCATGTCTTGAGACATTCAAGCACAAGCCAAACAGAACTTCATAGCAAAGGTTTGTAGTAATCAAAGAAAAGCATTTGCTTGCATGTTACCAGGCACATGTTTTTGCTTGATATTGTTTTGTTACATAAGAAAAAAAATTATTGAATCAACATGAGCTACACAGTTACAAATCTGTTCCTGGTTGGATTTCAGTCATATAATGTTTCAACACCCATGACTACCAATATATATTTCCTACCACCAAGGAAATGTATATTTCCTGCTACTGGTTTTCCTCCTGTCAACCCACCTCCCAGAATGCCTCTGTGGCAGGCACTTTTCTTCTTTTTCTTTTTTCTCTCTCTCCTTTTTGAGTAGTATGCTTGTAATGCAGATACCAAGATATTATCATTTTCTTCCTTTACCTACTTCCAGCACTCAGTTCTTATCCCAAATGATTCTTTCCAACTATCAATGTCATAGTGGTCCCTTTCTTTATCCTAACTACCTTTTCCCTAGCTCTTGAGGCAGACTTCCAACCATGGACAAATCCTCGTGGCCCTTGTTTCTACTGTCTCTGTATATTAGTGGTTTTGCTAATGAGTAACCTGAATATTAATTTTTCCTTAGGTGAAGGAGTTTGTAGAGGTTGGAGATACAAAATATTTTTCCAGTATAGTTTTTTTCTTTCCTAAAAATCTTACAATTGTGCTGTAAAATTATACAATGCTATCAATGAATGGAAAGATTCCATGCAATCAACATTTGGACACTCACCTCCCTACCTTAGCTCTCAGATTTCTTTTTGGTGCATTTCTTCGAGCTACAATAGAAAGGAGAGAAATCAATTAAGCATCTCACAACATAATTTGGAGTTTCAAGATTCTGTGTTCAGTCCTGGCCTCAATATGTTTTCTTTCTTTCTTTCTTTCTTTCTTTCTTTCTTTCTTTCTTTCTTTCTTTCTTTTCTTTCTTTCTTTCTTTCTTTCTTTCTTTCTTTCTTTCTTTTCTTTCTTTCTTTCTTTTCTTTCTTTCTTTCTTTCTTTCTTTCTTTCTTTCTTCTTTCTTTCTTTCTTTCTTTCTTTCTTTCTTTCTTTCTTTCTTTCTTTTCTTTCTTTCTTTCTTTCTTTTTCTTTCTTCTTTCTTTCTTTCTTTCTTTCTTTCTTTCTTCTTTCTTTCTTTCTTCTTTCTTTCTTTCTTTCTTTCTTTCTTTCTTTCTTTCTTTCTTTCTTTCTTTCTTTCTTTCTTTCTTTCTTTCTTTCTTTCTTTCTTTCTTTCTTTCTTCTGTCTTTCTGTCTGTCTTTCTTTCTTTCTTTCTTGCTTTCTTTCTTTCTTTCTTTCTTTCTTTCTTCTTTCTTGCTTTCTTTCTTCTTTCTTGCTTTCTTCTTTCTTTCTTGCTTTCTTTCTTGCTTTCTTTCTTTCTTTCTTTCTTTCTTTCTTTCTTTCTTTCTTTCTTTCTTTCTTTCTTTCTTTCTTTCTTTCTTTCTTTCTTTCTTTCTTTCTTTCTTTCTTTCTTTCTTTCTTTCTTTCTTTCTTTCTTTCTTTTCTTTCTGTCTGTCTGTCTGTCTGTCTGTCTGTCTGTCTTTCTTTCTTTTTCTTTCTTTCTTTCTTTCTTTCTTTCTTTCTGTCTTTCTCTGTCTGTCTGTCTGTCTGTCTTTCTTTCTTGCTTGCTTGCTTGCTTTCTTTCTTTCTTTCTTTTTCTTGCTTTCTTTCTTTCTTTCTTTCTTTCTTTCTTTCTTTCTTTCTTTCTTTCTTTCTTTCTTTCTTTCTTTTTCTTTCTTTCTTTCTTTCTTTCTTTCTTTCTTTCTTTCTTTCTTTCTTTCTTTTTTCTTTCTTTCTTTCTTTCTTCTTTCTTTCTTTCTTTCTTTCTTTCTTTCTTTCTTTCTTTCTTTCTTTTCTTTCTTTCTTTCTTTTTCTTTCTTTCTTTCTTTCTTTCTTTTCTTTCTTTCTTTCTTTCTTTCTTTCTTTCTTTCTTTCTTTCTTTCTTTCTTTCTTTCTTTCTTTCTCTCTCTCTCTTTCTTTCTTTCTTTCTTTCTTTCTTTCTTTCTTTCTTTCTTTCTTTCTTTCTTTCTTTCTTTCTTTCTTTCTTTCTTTCTTTCTTTCTTTCTTTCTTTCTTTCTTTCTTTCTTTCTTTCTTTCTTTCTTTTTCTTTCTTTCTTTCTTTCTTTCTTTCTTTCTTTCTTTCTTCTTCTTTTTTTGCTTTTTTGCGTCACACCCCGCGACCCTCAGGGGTTAGTCCTTGCTCTTTTGCTCAGCTATTATTCCTGTTGGTGCTTGGGGACCATATGATGCCAGGGATGGAAACTGGGTTGGCCTTGTGCAAAGTAAATGCTCTACCCTTTGTGCTATTGCTCCGGCCCCCTGTTTTATTTCAAACATCATGAGATACCAGTTCTATCTGATGCTACTTTTGCCTATCTGACCCTAGAGCAACCTGACTCAATCAACTTTTCTTTTTTTTTCTGATTCCTCATTCTCTTTCTCCATTTGCTTATTAACTTTATAATCATGTTCAAAACCTTACTATCTTAAAATGACAACAACTAAGCTATAAATTTCAAGTGGAAAATTGGGGATGTGCTTTGAGCTAATGAGTCATGTGGAGATGACAATATAGGGTGCCCAAAAACAGGAAGTCAAGATAATAGAGTGAGGACTGAGAAATGGATAATGAGGCATGGATATCTAGGAAATGTGTGCCTGAAAGAACGTAATTGAATAGAATACTCTCTGTAAATGTATCCTAGTGTATGTTCTACACAATGTTTTTTTAATCTTGGTCTCTAAATAAAGTCAGAATAAGGTGCCAACTCCAGAGAACTTCAGTGACAATGATTATGAACTTGAACTGAGTAGGCCAGGACAGATGGGAGCAAATTGCAAAATGCTGAAGTACATTATGCCAAATGAAGTGATCTTGAAACACCTGAAGAGCTTATCCTTTTCTTTTTCTACCTCAGTGGTTCTTATGCCATTGGGTTAAACTGGCACGTGATAGAGTCAAATAGAAACGTTACTGGTGTGTTGCAGGACACCTAAAAGCCCTAAAAGCCTCTGCATCTGTCCTAAATTGCCTCCTGCAGATCACTTTTTGGATAGGGGGAATAGTTTAAATGTGGCAGTTTATCTGACCATGTATTCTGTACTGGCTGGTATAAATATTCTCTCATGCTACCACAATCATCGTGGGACTAGCTAGATCTTACCAGCATATTTGCCTGGCCACGTTGGATCTCTAAGTAATTAGCCCAGAGAGAAATGCTGTTTGCCTCCAAGCAAGCAAGCATGGCTCCCTGATAACTCAAAGACAACTAAAATACAAAACTACCGTGAAGTAGACAAGACTCTTGTGAAGGCTTGGAGAAATATTTAACTGGTATTAGTATTAGTCTTTGGTACAGAGACATGCCTTCTCAGAAACCCCCTTCTCTACCCTATAAAGGCATTTCCAGGCAGATCTTGGCTCAAGACATTAGGTGAGGTGCTGGGAGAAATTACCTGAGGGCATTTGACCCTTCCTGCCAGGGGAAGTTACATTTAGCTTATAGCTCCTCCCAGCTCTGCTAGGAGTCTTTGAATGAGCTCCGGGTCCTTGTAAACAGCCAGAAGGTCTCTTGAAGCTGCTATATTTCTATAGAGCTATTTTCCTGTTTTCAACTCTAGATAGCCTGGCCCATTGGAGTTTGGGCGGATTTCTAGCTATAAAATAAGCTGCAAAAAAAAAAAGAAAGAAGCTCTCTCTTTTCCCCTTTTGTCATTTCGGCTTCCCTTGGTGTTTTGCTTCTATGTCCTCTTCATTCTCTGTTGGGACTCAACATGTGGTGATAGCCATCTAGGCCTACACGTGGCTGGGGCCTGGCCCAGAACCCAGAGTTCGGAGGTTTTCCCTGCTCTTGGATTATATATTGGAACCTGTGATAGTAAAGCCCTTTTAAAACTGCATCGGATTCCTGATTTTTCATCCAGTCCTCTCCGGCCTCGGAGGTAGAAGGGAACTAGCTTCCCAGCACTGTTAGGAACCCTGGCTGCATCCCCAACACTGGTGCCCGCTCGAGCAAATCGACAAATAATGGGATGTCAAGTGATCAAGTGATCAAGTGATCAAGGGACAAAAAGGTGTTGAGCCATACTCAGCTCTGCTCAGCTCTCACTCATGGGTCTGTTCTCAGGAATCAACTCCTAATGGTAAGTGGCGAATATATGTAGTGATGGTTAACAGAGATTGAACTAGAGTGGGCCACAGCAAGGCAAGTGCCTTACCTTCTATACTATCTCTGACCATAGCCAAGCTGTTTAGGCAAACACAGAAGTTTTTTTAAAAGGATGTAGACACTAAGGCCTAGTTGGGAGACTTGATAGAGAATTGAAATATAAGGTGAACTCTTAGAGTGGAGCGCCTCCTTTCAGTGAGTGATCCTGCTGAGGGGGAAATTGCTTTCTGTGAGGATTTGGTTAGATATTACTAGTATACTGCTAGCACAATGACACAAAAACAACTATAGTTCCTTCTAGCAAAATTGTTAAGGTTAGTTTAGAGCATAAGGGTTGGTATGAAATAAGATATGCCCTGAGTTTGATCCTAGTATTCCATGGATCACCCCAACTCACATTGCCAGTATAATGCTGAGTTGTCCCTCATGGTCCCTGGGCATCCGTAAAAACAAATATTGGGGATTCTACTATAGGCAGCCTCTGTAAAAAGAAAATATTAATATTGTGACCTTTATGTGTGCCGCACTTTAACAAGTGACTGGTAATTGTGACAATTAAGGGAGGAAAAGAGATTGGAGTTAAAAGTCTGCAGTCTTTACAGCTACTTGGACTCATGTAATTCAGACTTTTTACTTAAAGTCCTCAACTTATATTTCGTCTTTTCTCAATAAAGTGGCCCAATTACAGATATAAAAATCATGAAAACCAACTAAAGTAACACACAAAAGGAAGTTATGAGGTCTATGATGGAGTTAAAAGTTGGCACAGAAAAGCAAATGAGGAATTTGGGTATGAGTCTTGTTTTTTGGACTATATATAAATGATTATAATCTCGTGAAAACTCTGCCATACGGTGAGGAGTTATTCCTGGTACACTCAAGCATAGATATTAGCTTGCTACAGACACCCAAGGCTTGACACTCTTATGTGGGGGCAACTGGATTGAAGTTTGCAGCTCTAGGATCTTCTAGGAGAGATTCTTCTAGATTAATACGACTGGTTGTTTGAATATGATACAAGAATATGGCACTCTGGGCAAAGGCAATGATAAACTGAAATGAAAAGTCTTAGGAAAAAAATAAAAAAACCAGTTCATTACATTTGGCACTAAATTAGCTTTCCAAGGACGGCACATTTCTTTTTGTGCTTCTATGCCTGGGGCGCTGAGTACTAGCAGAGAAAAATCATACAGCCTGCCTGATTGGTGTCTTCACAAATGGGTGGATTTCAAACTTCGTTAGACCCCTGGGATGACCAGGTAATTCTTTCTTATTTGTCTTTCTTTTCTCTTCCTTACAGCACTGTTTCCCTACGAATTTTCCCCATGCAGTTCAGTGTGTTTTGAAAACAGCATTTTTATAAAGGGCTATTCCCTCATATGAATGTTTAATAATACATTTAAACATTCTTTTATTGTTAAGCATGAAGGTTGTTTCCAATCTTTAGCTGTTAGAAATAATGTTGCCATGGATATCTTTGTACTAAATCTTAGAAAAAAAAACAGTTAATTCTTTACAATATATTCCTTCTTGTAGAATTACTAAGTGAAAAGTATAAAATTTAAATGTCTGGATAGATATTTTTTAAGATAAAGGAAATGCATTAATACATTCTTATAGGTAAAAGCACACAAAATATTAATAGGAGTAAGAAAAGAGCATTCATAATTCTAAATCTTAGTGGTCAATGGCACTAAATATGTTACTAAACATTAAATACAAATTTGGGGGAATGTTTTATTCCTACGTTTTCATGCACTTTTCAAAAGGCACACATGCCTCTTGCCAAAGGAACAAGAATCAGTGTACAGTTCTTTTCACCCCTACGTGAGCACTTTGCTTATTGTAACTAAATAAACATATTGAGAAATAAGTTAATTTCTTCTACTAGAATTTTTTTAAATATCATTTTGCATATTTACTTTTTAGTTTCTTTTGTTAATTGATTTTTTTGTCCTCATTTTTTAGAGAATAAGTTTACTCGGAAGCATTTAAAAATTTAAAAATAAAAATAACAGTCACTGAAATATCTGTCACACAGAGCAAACCACTGTTTATCTTTTTGCTAAATTTTTGCTCTTCTTTA